>JAODUH010005854.1:0-12538 GCA_027564835.1 Typhlichthys subterraneus | reverse complement strand
TTAGTTAGTTCATTCATCTGTTTTACTTGTTTGACTTTAAGAAGTGGGATAAAGAGTTAATTCATAATTAGTTAGTTCATTCATCTGCTTTACTTGTTTGACTTTGAGGAAGAGCTCCCTCCATCGGCCATTGAGGAGGAGCAGCTGTTGCTTCAGCTCCAGGGACACGGACTCATCACATGTCTCTATCAGGAAGTTCCCTGCATCATTCATGACTGCATGCTCATCCATCCAGTGGTGGAGATCACGGAAAAACTCCTGGATGGAGAGAAGGAAGGAAGGAAGAGAGAAAGGACGGAAGGAAGGAAGGAACCGAGGAAGAAAGACAGGCAGACAGACAGGCAGACAGACAGGCAGACAGACAGACAGACAGACATAATTGGGGTAATTAGCTGTCTATTCCTCAGTGGTTTTACTTATGAGAAATAAATCAGGGGATTGTGGTAACCACGGAAACGTGACAAGCTAAATGCCCTCGGTGGTGCATTTAAGTTAAGGGGATTGTTTGCTAGTCGACTAGTCGGGCTTAATTTAGTTTCACATACAATAAGGTGCTCAGGATTGAGCCTACGTGTGTTCACTGCTGGTCTGTCAGTTTAGAATCCAACGGTGCAGAGCCATGTAGAAGAGAGAGTCGCGTCAACTCCATTCACTCCAATGGTGGATCATCAATCCTCAAAACAGTTCCCGTAAGTTAGACGCAAATATTAAAGTACCCTATAAATGATATTGCTATGTAAATCTATGCATTTATTGACTACTAATTACCAAAAATGGCTTCTGTATCTGTATGTATTCATTCAAATAGCCCACACAGCACTTCCTGGAAATGTTTTGTGTCTCCATGAACCATGTGACTGTTGACATTTTCCATTGGCCATTGGCGCAACTCTCTCTTGGCTACACTGCCACGGTAACAGAGGGAGCGCTCTTACTCGCTTAGAGCCTTCAGGCTGGGTCAGCGCTGTCTCAGAATCCTCCAGCCAGGCCTGTAAGGAGGCCACGGTGGAGCCGTACTTCTCCCAGTTGGACAGCACCTCCTCCAGCATGCTCCTCACGCTGCGCACCTCCACCGACAGACTCCTCCACTGGGTCACCACCTCCCGCATGAACCTCCTCACGCCGGCCTCGCCCTCATCCGCTGTACACACGGGAGACTATTCGTAATAACTACAATAACTAGTAGCCTGTTAAGAGCTAGCGTGTGGTGTTAACATAGCGGCCCTCATAATGTAATACATTAGCATGCAGAAACCCCGAAATAGAAAAGGACTGAAAACTGTTTGGAGAGACGGAAGAGAGGGAGAGCAATCTTTTTTTTATGTAGTCCTATTAGGGCAAACTACAGTACTTAGCATTATCTTATAAATGCAACAATCTAGGGAGTCTAGTGAGAATATGACATACCCCGTACCAACACACACACGCACACGCACGCACACGCACACACACGCACACACACACACTTTGTTATAACCCAAACGCAGAAGGGCTTGTGAGAGAACAAACCAAAGATGGGCTGCAATCTTCCCAATCAGAGCCTAGGGCACAGGCTACCAGCTGAGCTTATGGAAGCTTCATTTTTGGGGTCGGCCAATCAAGCCACAGATCTCCTGATTTCCACCACACCTCGCTACCCTCCTCATTGCATACCCTAAAGCAGTGCAGCCATGGAACTTAATGAAACCAACAAGCTAGCGCGGTTAGCGCCCAGAGACAGCAGAAGTAGAGCAGCCGCTAGCTAGCAAATGGGGTCGTATTCCCCACTGAGAGCAGGGAGTAGAGGAACCTCATTTAGCTATAGCCTGGAGACCTCCCTACTACCGACCGGTAGAAAAGATGGGGTGATCGGAGTTGCTGGAGGAGAAAACCTGATTAGTTATTGAGTTGTTGATGGAAATGATTGAAGGTGAGATATAATGACGAGGTATTCAGAGCCCTTAATGATGTGTCTGGTAGCCCACATTGTGCCCTGGCAGAGAAGCACTTATTTCCACAAAAAAAAGGCTAATAGCTCTTAAGGAGACACATGATGATTATGGAACTTATGGAAGCCACTGAAAGCTGAATTTAGTTTCTTTTGTCTCTGTGTTCATGTGATGCAATGTATATTGATGTGCTGTAAAGTCAGTGTCTCTGAATGCATTGTCTCCACTGAGAAAAGAGGTAATTTCATACAAACATACATTTTCATAATACAAAATGTATAGGCATGTCATAGAAAAAAATATATCCTACATGTATACACTTTTACATTTCACATAGGTTAATCGACTCTTACCTGATCCATCAGCATTTACATAGTGCTCGGCAGAACATTTTAACGACTGGAACAAGGCCTCATATCTCTCAAAGAAATGCTGCTTCTCTATAGAGGTCTAGAAATGGGAGGGATATATATATGCATACTCATTAGAACTCAATGTGGGATCACATTTGACTTCATAGTTCCGACACATGTACAGTATAACTATATATATGTAACTTAACTTACAATATAGTTTTGGAGCATAAGCTCCACTGACTCTCGTCGGCCATATTTGATGATCCAGGACTTGAGTTTGGACTCAGCCAAAATGAGGAAAGCCTGCATCTGGTGTTTGTCCTCCATGAACTCCATCTTAGCAAGGTGGATGTTGGAAGACGTGGAGACAACATTCATCCTGAAGGAAGAAATACCAATAACCAGATCAAACAATCAATCCAAACACCACTGGCTCCTTGCCAGACTGGTTCCAGTTTGTCAAACAGATTGACCAAAGAACTGCTGTTTTACACATTGAGAATATTCACTAACATTCTACAAGATATTTTGCTTATGATGGCAGCTCTTAATTAAGAGGTGGTCTTGACCTTTCTACCATGTCTTGGATCTGGTCTGGCGGAACAGGAACTCCGTCAGCCGATCTGTCCTTATGGATCTTCTGCAAGACCTGCTGGTGACGCTCTAGGCTCGTCAGCACATCCTGCACAATGTCATATTAATACAGTACAGACACAGCTGAACATACTGCAACGAAAACCTATTAGCTGTACCGCTAATAGTTATACCATTAATTTATTATGTCTATATGTGAGTTTGTCTCCACTATTGTGGTCTTTCCTTTGTAGTACAGCACAGTTGCTATTTAAGCATTCACCGTGTTGTTTGGTGTATTTTCACATCTAACACCTCCAGGGCATGTTTTTAATGCTGACCTTGTGCTGTTCCAAGGCCCTACGGACGGTGTTAGCTGTCTCGTCAGGTGCCTGCTGGAGCGCAAGCTCTTGACGCAGAGCCCCTTCAGCCTGGTGCAACCACGCCCCCGCCGAACCCTGGGGAGCGGGCAGGGATCTGTCCAGCTGAAGGTGCCAGTCAAGGAGCTGTGATGAGGAGAGCAGGACATAAAAATCACCCATATCACCCATAACAAGTTACTAGATTACTATACTATACTACACTTTTGTTTTTGGTAAGTGAGGCAGAGGATATTTTTTTTATTTGTACAGATTTTTCTGCATGGAGTGGAACATTTATTTTAATATACTATTGTTCAATATGGTTGAAATAAAGGAACTTTTCAATATCAGCACTGGGGGAAGTGGTTGGTTGAATCTAAAGTTAATCAAAAACATTTGGTATTTTACCAGTTAGATTAACTGCATAGAAAATACCCTCTTACATAGGTTTGACCTGTCAGAGCGGCTGCTAGAATATAATAATGTATCAGCTGTAGTGAGGAGTCACTAGCAACAATGGGCAGGTTTTCATTAGCTAACAGCTAACAGTGGTTGACTACGGTTACCCACCCTATTGGAGACCCTTTCCCAGGCCTGTTTGACCAGTGCCTGATCCACGGTCAACATCCCCTCCTTCTGCATGGACTGCAATGCTGCATCCACCTGCGTTCTCCTCACCTCCAGCTGGAGTTGCAGATTCTTGAACGACTAAGACAGGTCGGGGAAATGGAGGGGGGGGGGCGGGCATAAAGTAACATTTAAACGTTTTCACGCTGCAACACACAGACCTGCTAATGGAGGCTAGATCAATGGAACCCCCGCACACTAAAACCCACCTCCTCTCTTCCCCACCAAATTAGACGTTCACAAACTGAATGCGTCTCACTCCCTGTGACGTGCCTTTGAATCCGCCCCACTTTGTAGCTTTACATTTCTTCAACTTCACCGCATAATGTGTTCAAGGAAACGGCTGCTGAATACGGAGTGTGTCTTGAGGCTCGCTGGGATGAGCCAGATTGTTTGAACATGAGACGGCAGCCGTCAGATTCCCGCAGTGTAATGCCACTGATCAGGCTGGTATTGGCAGCGTCTGGGCCCGCCGCCGCGCATGTGTTTGTGTCCATGTTAGCGGTTGGAGTGATTAGGCACAATTACTTTGAAATGTACCACACACACATGGCTGCGCGCACACACACACGCACACACACACGCACGCACGCACACGCGTAAAGTCTTTCATTATCTGTCTTTCTTACACACTGCACACATGCTTTCCGTACTCTCTCTCTCTCTCTCTCTCTCTCTCTCTCTCTCTCTCTCTCTCTGTCTATCCACACGTACACACATATATAGTAATTTATTTGCTGTCTCTCTCACACAGAGTTGTGCTGACAGGCTCTCTCTCGATCTGCACACACACACACACACACACACACCTACACACAAACATTTATTTGCTGTCTCTCTCACGCACACAGTTGTGCTGACACTCTCCACACACACACACACACACACACACACACACACACACACACACACACGCACACACACACGCAGGCCAACCTGGTACTGCTGGGTGAGATTGCCTTCAGTCTCCTGGGCCTGCACTGCGTCTCTCTCCAGCTGGTCCAGCCACATCTTCAGCTCCCTCAGGCTCTTACGCTGCTCTCTCTGGGATGGAGTGGGAAGGGGGGGAGGCGGGGGAGGGAGGAGGGGGTTGGGGGGGGAGACGGGGGCAAAAGAGATGTCAAGACCAACGATAACGCGGGGAGGAACAAGCTGACGTTGCAGAGCGTGAAGGGGCATGGCGGAGGGGACGCATGCGAGGTGAACGCGGGCGAAACTACACCAAGCAGCGGAAGAGGGAAGCGCTGGAGGAAATGGAGGAGGAAGAGGGGTCAAAAGGGAGCAGTGTGCCGTTAGCCTTGTGTGCTGGTAATCCTCTGTGACCCCCTGCGGCACACAAACACAGAAACCAACAGCTGCCAAACTCAAACTGGTTCAGGGTGCTTTGTTAAAGGACCCCCTACTAATGTTTTATTGAATTTTAAATAACCATGAAGATTATACCATCTTGCTCAAAAGCCCCTTTAGGCAGCCCAATCTCTAAGTCTATTGTGATTTCTCCTTTGAAACATGGAACGGAGCAGGCTAACTCTAAAGGGAAGCATTCAATTACATTAGAATTTGTGCTTTACATTTCCTGCAAGTGAGTGCCCATGATTCTATTGTACAATAAAAACAATTTTTTTTAAATACTATAGCGACAGCCAAATATTTCTGTTGTTTATTCCTATGTAAATATCAAATGGTAGAGGAAAGTCTGTATAAAACTGACGGATTAGAGAATTGCCAGCAAACAACCTACCAGGCGAGAAACGCATCAAAAATGTATAAGAAGGATTACGGAACGACAAAAGATCACAGTTTTACACAAAATAACAGTGTTTACCATATCAGCCCTTCTGACACTGAAACCTTAAAAACCTCTATTCAGCCTTCCATCAAACACATTGTACAGTATTAATGCACAGTGCCGTGCCAGAGGCTTCCATTGTCATGCTAATGGCACTGTGGTAGCCTTAACGCTAGGCTGTAATATAAATAAATGGGAATATCACATCTTATTATACCTGACTTCCTCTTGTTATCAACATTTTAAAATCCTTTTAGGAGGAAAATCACCTCAGGTAAGATAGAGCTCATACTAACATACAGGTTCTGTTTGTAAATGGGGACAAAACCCACACCATACAGTAGACAGTGATCCATTTACAGCTATTTACATAGCCAGAACAAAATAAATACTAATGTAATTTGTATGTAAACTGCCTGTGGCTGTTGTTTCTCACGCAACTCGGCACAGTTTGATGGAAAGCCTACCCAAAGGACGTGAATTTACAATACAACCTACCTCCAACATTTCCTCTATATCTCGAGGAGCGAGACCATGCTGTTGAACAGAGGCAGACAAAGCAACCACAGAGAGGCAGTCACCACATAACAAGAGATGCCACACACAGACAGAGATGGAAAGATAGGAAGAGAGATGTGTACAATACAGAAGTGGCAACAGATAACAACTAGAAAGCATATGTGTGAGGACTGTATCCATGTTAGGATATTCCTCAGTCGCACAAAGGAAACGAAAGCGAATTCGACTTCTCCTGTGAGGATTTCATTATATCCCGCCTCCTTTGTACTGTACTGACCTGTCAATCAAACACATGCACTTCTGCACTAAAGTATAGAAGCCCAACACTATCTATACCAGGTCTTGACACTACAGACACAGTTGGAGGAAAGGGGAATTATTGGTGTGGTCTGACATGCTGAAGGACTGGAGGAGAGTAGTGGAAGGCACAATACTGACATCATGGATAGACTGAACAGAGAGGATTCAACAGACGGCACGTCCACATTCGATTTGTGAGGGGGCGGGGGGGTGGGGGGGCTATTCACCCTTTATTGCAGACCAGAACGAGCAGTGTTCCATGCAAGTCAATGGGGAGGTACACGGATTTAAACACAATATTGCCTATTATTTCTCTCTGGGGCCGTTAATAGTTAGTTTGAGCATATTAGAATTAAAATCAATCTGAGGCTACAACGGTATTTTTCAAACTGTTTCGAGGCAAACTGACTTTGTTTCAGGCCGTGCGTGGTAGATTTAGCTGCCCGGGCGCTGCTTACGTCAGCCTCCACAGCAAAATGCCGTTGGTGACACGTCCACTTACGAGACCACAAGCGCTCCATTTGTGCTGCCACTGAAATGCATTGCAATGCTCTATATCGTATTCCAGTATCTTTGGTATGGTACTAAGAACATTATCATATGTGCAGAATGAGGGAAAAAGGTTACCTCTTCTTGCGGTTGTCCCTCTGAGTCGCTCTGCTGATGGTCGGGGTGGTGTTTCAGGAACTGGGCAACATACGTCATGATGGACTTCTCATCTGGTTTGTCTACATCAACGTCTAGATGGATGGAGCCGCATTAATAAAACCATACCTGCCCAATGTCACCATTAGCGTGGCATTTACCTACAGTGCTGTATGTGCTTTTCTGGGTCACTATATGATGTCAAAGCTCACACAACTCACACAAGCATATTGAACAGAAATAAAAACAGTGGTTCAAATAGGTATTGGATTGCAGTTCAGACGGTTTGTTGCTGACTCTGGTGTCCTAATGGCCCTTAATTATTCCAATGTCAAGCCTGATTTGACAGAGTACGTTCTGAAGGGCGGGCGTGAAGGGCCACAGATGGTGCTTGGCAGTTTTCCTAAAGAGGCAAATTTGATGCCGTGACAGCTATTCAGCATTGTGAAATGCTAGATATAATAATTGGACAAGCTACTCAATTCTTTGAAGGACTATTATATTTAATTGTTACAGTGAGTAAGTGTAGTAAGGGACTCATGCAGATTTGGGGGCAAATTGGAAAGACGAGAGCAACGTATCAATAATTTAATACTCAAATTCATACTTGGTAGGCTGCAGAGTTTAACTCATTAAAGCACAGTCAGACTCTTTTTGCCTTGTATTAAATCACAAGCATTCATATTACAATCTTCAGGCTTCATTTTACGAAAGATGTAATTTACCTCCTGGGTCAAGAAGCTGTGGGATGCCTAATTCTTTCTCGGCCAATGAGAAGGCTTCCTGCAGATTCTCCCGGTTGGTCCTCCTTCGTAGATGCTTCGCATCCACTATGTTTGGCCGAAGGGCTAGGATAACGGCAAAGAACGCTACACCTGTACGCCAGCTGGGGCCAAAATCTTTCACCTCGATCCCCAAGCACCTGGAAGAAGAAAAAATGTAAAATAAAAAAAGATAAACAGCAATGGCATCATCATAAACGAGAGATCAGAGTTTAAGAGAATAAGAAACCTGTGTGGATATCTACATACTTGGTAGCGGTCTGTTGGACCCATCTGAGCAGGGCTTTTCTGGCCCCACCCTGTAGCG
The DNA here is from genome assembly GCA_027564835.1 of Typhlichthys subterraneus. Taxonomy (NCBI): domain Eukaryota; kingdom Metazoa; phylum Chordata; class Actinopteri; order Percopsiformes; family Amblyopsidae; genus Typhlichthys; species Typhlichthys subterraneus. The sequence goes on along the minus strand of JAODUH010005854.1, from coordinate 4,350 downwards.
GTGGGAGGGTCTTCTTTTTGACAGGTGGGCTGGTGGCTTCGGTGCTGCTGTTGGAGCTATCCAATGAGGAGGTGCTACTAGACAGGGTCTGGAGAGCTGGAAGGCTACTGGTCAGCTCCTCAATCTGCAGGGAAGGCCCGTGGAACATTAGACAGTGTATTTATCATGAATACATTGACTGTTATTTATCCAGGAAGGTTGTGTATGAGCATATAGTTATGTCAGTGATCTGGCTATCTGCGTGTCTTCAACAGACCTTGGGTGTTATGCAAGGATATAATTCCTCCTTGGCACTTTTTTAAAAGTCTGCCTACATTCTTCCCTGGCCAAATGACCCAGATGTCTAGAATTACTTCAGCGGCCTACAGCCACCAGCGTTTAACCTCGCACGTTATCAGAAAAACAACTACATTATACAGTAATGACTTGTTGTTTATGTACGACAGTCAGCTCTGCTCAACTGTACTGGACAGGGTCTCTACCAGAACATCTCTCTTTGCATGGTAAAATGCATGTATTTGACCAATCAGGACAAGGCCAACAGCTGATGAACTCAGTGTTCATCTTGAAGGGAGAAAGGTCTATCCAAAGTCTATCCACAGCAATGCACACAAATATAAAAAAATGCAACTCTGGTTTTCTTTCTACCCTCAGGAATTACAAAATAGTCTCATTCTAACTATCTATTTATCCATCTAATGTTACCTGGAAATAGAGGATGATGGTCCACATTAATCCCAGCACAATTGACGGCCGCCCATCCACAATGTCAGTGGCGTTTATGTTGACAAGCTTGATCTATAATTCAAAAACACAATATCCAGAATTAGGACATCTCACATGCAATCCACTGTACAGTATCTGTAATATTGTACATACATATGGATTAAGTTCACACCATTTCCCCACAATCTGATCAATTCAATGCCGTGCACATTTTAACACGAAACATGGGCATTATCCTAAACTCTACAGTGGTGCAGATAATCCTGAACTCATCTAGCCACATCCCCCATGTGATGTGAAAACAGCATGTGTTATACTGACCGGAGAGCCTCTACATGCCGACTGCAGCGTGCATATGAGGGAGAGAGGGAGAGAGAGAGCAGTTAGAGTACATTTGTAAATGTGTAGGTTTGCAGGGTAACGCCTCATTGACTCTGATGCGACAGATAGCGTCTCTGAGGTGAGATAGCCTGAATGGCCGGCTGAGAGGAGAGATATATCACAGCCACACAGACACCAGGGATTATGCTGTACCCAGCAGAGAGAGAGAGAGAGAGAGAGAGAGAGAGAGAGAGGCAGGATAAAGGAGAAAACAAGTTAAGATCAGGAAAACTACCTGATAGAAGAGAGAGAGGTAGAAAATGAATAATTCTCTTATATACTGTAGAAAGGTACAGTATGATAGTGGAAAAAAGGAAAGGTATTGATAAATAAAGAGAATGAAAATGACAGAAAATAAAAGAAGAGCTGGTTGATGATAGAAGGATAAGAGACATTTATCTACATTGGACAAGACAGCGGTGATGCATCAACACACAGACGATTATATCACAGAAGGTGTAGAGTAACACAGCCCAGTATTGTAGGTCAGGTCATATGAGAGATTAAATCAAATGCCAAACAGAACGGATAGCGCAGGGAATGGAAAGGATTGGGGACAGGCCAACATGGGGTACCATGGGCATATGGACTGAAATGACATTAGATGTTTTCATATTAGAAATCACAGTAGGTCAAGAGGAACAACACATTTATACTTGTGTTGTGTGTTATGGTCAGATATTCTCCCACTGTTGAAAGGGGTGAAATAAAGCGAATACGCTCTCTCAAAATATACAGTACAGTATACGTACTGTGTAGTTCCTATATAGTTGTAGCTAGTTAACCACGTTTTACTTGACCCTGATAACTGATAGTATACTAGCCTACAGTATGTAGGCATATGTAACAATGTGAAGTGAAATCACAATCAGTGAGGTTTCTAGCCCCAGATGCATCTTCTGCAACTAGACGCGCGCATTAACATTTATGCTGGCGACATACTCTATTTGCATTTGATTTTCCACCGGCTGACAAGTTCTTCTACAAACAGCAAGAACATCAATGCAGCGCGGCGTAGGAAGCCAATTGGCGTCTCCATCTCCAGACTGCAGATTACTGCCGCGGGATTTACGGCTTTAACCCCTGTCGCACTCGAAGAAAGTCAAATCAATGTCCCTGCAGATGTCGGCTCATACTTATAGATTTATTTATGTATATCCCGGAGATCTCTCGGAGGACGCCGTGGCTGTTAGACCGTACCCCTTTTAGTCAGATTGGGTGGGAAACAACTTTGACTCTCTGTGATGCTCCAGTGGTTTTACTATATATACATGTGTTATAGTATAGTACTGTAGGCTACTGTGTACTGTTCTGTAGGGAATGTGACGGAACTGCGATGGAATGTGCTGAAAAATGAGGACAGTAGTCCAGCAAAGCCGTAGTTTTACTGTATGCTTTGCTTCACAATACGTTTCAATGTGTGAGACGGCCCTGCAAAGGGATATTGTTTTGAAGAATGACCGATCCTGCCTTTATTAACCTGCGGGAGTACAGAATGCTTTCCCTTCTACTCCCAACACAGCTAATACGCTCGCAGCGTCCCTATCCCTCCATCTACATAGTGTCAAAAGACAAGCAGTGAGCAGCAGCGGACATTCTTGGGGGCACTTTAACACAATCCAGGAGAGTACCTTTAATAGATTTAAGATCTGACTTGATTCATTGCGACTGAATAATCAATGAATTGGACTAGATGAAAGAAGGCTGTGGATAAGGATAGGGGGTCTAAGTATTATGGGTGGGGGATGGGGGTTTACAGGAGAGAGAGAAAGAGAGAAGAGGGGTCATAGAAGGCCAGCATTCAGTGTTTGGGCCCACAAGGCAGTTATCTGAGACAGGGAACAGTAGACAGTGAGAATCAAAGGAGTTGGGGGAGGTTGTTGAACCCACCTTCCTCCCCTCGAGGAAGTTGAGGGCCGTACCGATGTTGGCAACCCAGTGGATTCTTCGCAGCTTCTTGCCCTGCTCACACGGCTACAGGGAACAAAGTAGAGACAGACTGAAATGGGTAGAGAAATACACACACCACATGTTGAAAAGCACAAGGCGTACAGTATATTCTCTCAATTATTATTTACAGAGCATGTTACATATGTGGGACTAACAGAAGGTCATAATAAATAAAGACACAAGTGGAATATCTGGGAGTGTTAAGGACGAATAAGCAACAAAGAAGAGAGACAGACATATATACTGTAAACAAAGTGGAGAAGTCAAGTGAAAGGGGTAGATTCAATCAGAGCTTTGTTTGCCCATAGACGGATCAATACATCAGCAGCAGCTTAGACCTTAGGCAATATTAGCCTGGTGGGAACTTGTTTGTATGTGTGTCTATGTGTATGCAAATATGTGTGGGAACGGCTATGTGTAATCTACTCTCTAATCATCATGTACAAATCAATCCGGGGGGTTTACGGGGCTCATGTTATTGTGGCTTTATGGGTCTTTGAGAGAGTTATTAAAGCATTAAAGTGTAACTAAACTAAAAACATTCCCCTTCCTTAATCTGTCAGATGGAATGTGTACAGTATGTTTCTTGTCCTTAACATAGCAAAGGGAGAAATGTGGGGGGTTTCATACAATCGTTTGCCCACCAGTGGCATGTACCATTGTGTACAAATGACCTCACAACTCTGAGACTCACCAGTTTTTGCCCAGACAAGACCTCCAGTAGGGCTAGCAGCATCACCCCGTCCTTGATGTCCTCAAACAGATCTGTCACCACCAAAGGAGGGAGGTGCTGTGTGGGATAACAAACACACACAAAGGGACACACTCCTGAAACGCCTCTATGAGCTACCTGTTTTCTATGATAATAGTACTACTTTATTAGTAAACAAATATGTTTATTAATAAAGTAGTAGTTTATTACAGCACCAACTGGGCTTTTGTTGTCTCCACAAACAGTACATTGATGTTCCACAGACTCACTCAAAGCTATTTAGTTAAGGTTTTCTGGAATGCAGTAAGAGGCTGGGATTTATACAAATTAGCTCTTGCGATGTACATTAATGTAATGTAATGTACAAAACAGGACTTCATTCCTTTGCACCTTTATCCAGCTCAAAGCAGTACAATACGAAAATATGTTAAATCTTAATATGTTAAGTCATGTGAGCAAAACCAGCATTTAACCCCTACATCACTAGGCCAGATGTGTATATAGCTTTAATATACACGTCTGGCCTATGGAGGCCAGACTATCTTCTCTCATACATGTCTAGTTACAATTAATATTATCAA
>JAODUH010005843.1:0-32303 GCA_027564835.1 Typhlichthys subterraneus | reverse complement strand
GGAATTGTTTGACAATTAAAATGCTATTTGGGATTGCATTTTCATTTGAATTTAGTCCTCTATGGACTTCCATACCGGTAGGCCTAATGTCCCTTCAAAAATATAGTGCTCGTAATGTATGAATCATGGTCCTACATCACTAGGATATAATGGTCAAATAATAATAATATTAGATTAATCTTCCCGTTTTAACTGCTTGGTCAGAGATTAACAATTGACATTCCTAGTACCACTATCAACAATTGAACTGATATAAATATGGCTAGGGCCTTGCAGCACAGAAGCCAATTGATTGATACAAAACGACTACATGTATAGATTACTATATTTTATAAATGTGACTATTATTTAACAGAATAAATGTATAGCTTAATATATATTAGTTGTTACGACACAAATAATAACCCCTATATAATAATAACACTAGTTTTCTGGAGTACATGTCCTGCTCTCTAACCTTGATGGCTCAGCAGTACAGTCAGTAGTCAGTCGTAATGCCTTCTATTCACAGACTTGTGTCTGTGTAAACAGTAAAGTACATAGCAACTGTATGCCATCAAACCAGCACTTTTTGCTAACTGTATATTAGCGAGTTTGCAGTGGTAATTATGTCATTATAGTTTTAGCCATGAGTGATTGGCTAAACTAGCAGTGACTCAGGTTTGTGTTGTTTGACATTTTGCATGCATAGGAATACGATTATACGTATTGTGCCTTCCAGTTGGATATGTCGAAGCCCACGTTGGTAGTGTTGTACGGGAGTCAGACGGGCACTGCCCAAGACACAGCTCAGAGGATTGGGTGGCAGGCACAGAGGAGGCGGTTGCAAGTGCTTGTGGCACCACTAGATGGCTACAATGTGGTAAGTTCATTAATACAATGTATGCTTTTTGGGCTTCATGGGAATGTGAATCAGAAATATTTATGTCAATGTAAAGAACAGTTTTCTTTAGCAATGTTATTAAATGTTGGTATATTCCCCCGTTAAAACGTGTCATGTTTTCAACTAACAGGCACAGCTAATCTCAGAGTCTTTGGTTGTGTTTGTGTGTTCCACAACTGGTCAAGGAGACCCTCCTGACAATATGAAGGTACGGTTACATAGAATATGACTGGTTTATTAATCAGTTGACTACTTAGTATGCAGATGCAATGGGTGAAAAACTACATATTCCTCAAAATTGCTCTTAGGTGTTTCACTCCAACTCTGTTTGCTTTCTAGAATTTCTGGAGGTTCATCTTCAAAAAGTCTTTGCCCACTGCTTCTCTCTGCCAGCTAGACTGTGCAGTGCTTGGGTTAGGAGACTCTTCCTACCCAAAGTAAGTCAATTCCACATGCTCTTCGTCTTTTACATATGCGTATTAGAGTACAGTAACAATGGTACAGGGTTGTGTTTTTTGCTGTAGGTTTAACTTTGTAGCTAAGAAGCTACATAAGCGTCTCATACAGTTGGGTGCCACTATGCTGTTGCCTGTTGGACTTGCAGATGACCAGAATGACCTGGGGTAAGGGAGTTGTTTGAAACATGGCTGGGGAGGGGACATAACACCGTAAGGTGGGCCACTATTATTCCCTTACCTGACTAAATTGTTACAGTATGCTGAAAGCTTGTTGTGGTACGTTAGTAATAGACGTAACGTGGTTGGGTTGCCAAACGTCATTGATGACTACACAATAATACAAATTAGCAGCATTCAAGGATGCCATTTGAACCAGTTGTAATGTAATGTGTCTGTTGAACAGGGCAGATGCTGTCATTGATCCCTGGCTGACATCTTTATGGGAGAGAGTGTTGACCCTGTATCCATCTGTCGCTGCTGTGACCCCCCTCAGACCAGATGAGCCGTGAGTATCCCCTCATGCAGTGATGGGTCATTGTTTTGTAATTTCATATACCTTACAGGACACATCTACTATATCTGAATTATATTTCAGGAGCAGGAGAACCACTGGCTCTTTGCCTTTGGTGAAATCAAATGTGAAAATGGTCCCTGTATTTTCTGAATATTCTTATCAATAAAATTAATTGTACATTATATTTTTGGAAAAGACATCATCCTCCTGTCACTGTATAGTATTTTTTTGAGGGATGTGGTTTTCCTTGTGCATTGTCTTGTACAGGCTTCCTCCAAGGTACATTTTCCAGTTCCTGGGTGATGTCAAAGAGAGAACCAAAGACCGGGCCGTGATTTTCGAGGAGCAAACGGCACCCTGCCAAGTCCGCCCCTTTCTGGCTCCAGTGTTGTTCAATAAGAGGGTAACACACCCCTCCCACTTCCAAGATGTTCGACACATTGAGTTTGACATCTCTGGCTCCAACATTGAGTAAGAGATGCAGTGTATACAACAGTAGCAACGTTTCTTTACTTACGGACAGTGTTAATAATAACGATGCGCTGATAACTGCAGGGGTGTGTGTGTGTGCGCAGGTTTTCTGCTGGCGACGTGGTTATGATGTGCCCTTGTAACACACCAGAAGATGTTCAACAATTCTGTCAGCTCCTGCGATTAGACCCTGATGCCCAGTTCACGCTCACTGCCACAGATAACACTGCAGGTGTGCGCGTGTGTGTACAAATGTACAGATTTAAAAGTCACAATTCTAATTTCTCACTCTTGTTCCATTTTAAGCAATGGAACAGGCTCCAAATGTAGCGACACTATCTAAATAGAGAAGCCTACCTTTGCTAGCTCCTGACTGAGGGAGAGTTGTCTAATAGTGAATTCAGGAATCAAGTATTTCATGTTGTTGTATATTGTTCCTGCGTATTATTGCTGGTATGATTTGGGAATGATAGAGGGATGTAGAATGGCAGTAGTGTCACTCTGAGCAGCATGGGGGCCCTCAAGAATGTCTTCATACAAACGCATGGCTATCTATGTGTGTGTCCACCACAGTGCCCCGCAGCCTTCCCCAGCCCTGCACAGTGCGCCACCTGGTGGAGTGCTACCTGGACATCGCAGCTGTGCCTCGCCGCTCCTTCTTGGAGCAGCTGCTCTCCTTCGCCACCAACCAGCTGGAGAGGGAGAAGCTGGCTGAGTTCAGCTCTGCCGCAGGCCAGGACGAGCTGCAACAATACTGCAGTCGGCCTCGACGCACTGCCCTGGAGGTGAGCGCTAGCCACTCTCATGGATTGGCCCACTCGTGCACGTGTGTGTGATTGGTCCGTGGACCACTCTCCTCCCAGTGGCTAGCATTGTATAACACATTTAGCAACAATTGGATACTGGTGAGCTGCTGCATGCGGCATGGAATAGCTCACTATTATCGCTGCCAAAATGTAAAACTACACAAATGCTACTTGAACCTAATTTGGCCTGTAGGCTATGCATCTATCAGCATACTCTATATAGCTTTAGAGCAGATGGATTGTTAAAGTAAGATGTACTGTATATGTAAACACTTTGGCTAAAACAACAAACGGGCTGTTTTTCACAAGGCAGTATTACATGTGGTTATTTGGTTCATGTGGCGTGATGTGTTCAGGTGCTAGCAGACTTTCCCCACACTACGGCAGAGCTGAAAGTGGACTACCTTTTGGATTTGTTCCCAGAGATTCAACCTCGCTCCTTCTCCATTGCCTCCTCGCTCCAGGTAACTACTTTACGTATTCTAAACTACGTACATAAAGTCAGGATATTTGTGAACACTTGTGGGGTCAGCTTGGGTGTGCTGTTCGTGCCAGAGTGACCAACACAACCATGTTGGCTGACTTGTTACAACTGCTGGTTGAAGAATGAGATGCCATCCCACAGCAGTGTGTGACCAGGCTGGTGACGGTGCCAGGCTGTTGTGGCTGTGTGTGGTTCCTCCACACGCTACTGATGCTCCGGTTTGTTAAATTGCCAATATGTCTTGTTTACATTTACGGCATTTGGCGGACGCTTTGATCCAAAGCGACTTACGTGTAGTATATTTGTCAATAGTCATTTGTCATCCCACAAATGCATGTTCCTTACACATGTGACACCATGTAAAAGGGAAATAATCAGGGGTTCCAATGGTATAAGATGTATTGCCAAGAAGTATTGTAACAACTAAGAACTAATCTACCTAACACAAATGTTCTTACCTTTGGTGTTAATCCATTATGACCTAGTCCTAGGCTCTGGTGACTGTCTAGTGGTTGTACTAGGTATTACAGTTGTCCACACCAACTGGTATTTTATTATCAAGATCTGTTTGTGTTGGTTATAAATGATCAATATATAATGTATTACTTTGCTACACAATATGTAAAGTTGTAATTCCATTCCCACATGCATACCTCTATGCACACAGACATAGAGTCTCCATTGAGCCTGAAGGAAGCCTTCTCTGTCCCCCATAGGCACAGCCATGCCGCATCCAGATTCTACTGGCTGTGGTACACTACAGGACCAAGCTGCTCAAAGCACGCAGAGGGCTGTGCTCCACCTGGCTAGCCTCACTGGACCCAACACAAGGTGAGTGATGATGTTGCTGCTCTGTATTCTCACCTACTGTTAAGAGCAGGGCCAGTCATTCTGGAGAAAGCTTGTTATTTCAACACTGGAACCTCACTGGAAACTCATTGAGAAGGCTAGGATGTTGTTGGGTACGGTCTGCACCACTGTTTGTGTTCCTATTTACAGAGCCAGGGCTGTGTAGAAGTACCGGTTATTTGTTCATCACGCACACAGTAAACAGAACAGTAAGATAGCAGACCGCATTGAGACGGTTGGTGACTTTGACTAAATGTGTAGAGCTTCAGTTGCATACTATACTGTAGGTCATAATAGTACAGGATACGATTTTTTACTTTAATACCAATCTTGTACAAATGTTTCCATTATATAACATTTTAAAGTGTTCTGGCTTGGAAAATATAACAAAACCTCTCCTTATTTAAACATGACTATAGAAAACAAATTATGGATAAGTCTTACATATATTATTTGAGTAATCAATTTTTGATTCTTGATTTTCTTTTGCATTTTTTTAGCCTTAGTAATTTGCTGAGCATGTGCGTTGTATGTACACTCACCACAATATGTGGTTATCTGCTAAATGTCTGTGGAGTTATTGAACGTCTACAAGGTCAGTATAGAACAATAAAGAATAAAATAAAGTCATTGTACAAGCTGATTTAGACCCTGGTTCCTGAAACAGGGGAGGTGTGCGTACCTTTGTGGGTAAAAAAAGGAGGACTGAAGTTCCCAGCAGAGAAAGACACCCCCGTGATAATGGTTGGGCCGGGAACCGGAGTGGCGCCGTTCAGATCCGCATTGCTAGAGCGGACAGCACAGGGTAGAACTGGTGAGATGGCTGTCTGTCTCTCACCTCCTCTATACATTGGTATGCTGAACTGAAGAGCTAACTCATCTACCTTTCACGACAGCCAACATGCTTTTCTTTGGCTGTCGCTCTGAGGCTAAGGACTTCTACTTTAAATCAGAGTGGGAGGAGATGATTCAGGCTGGACAGCTGAGCCTCTTCACCGCCTTCTCCCGAGACCAGGTCAGGAACAAGTACGGTACATGGGACATATGGCCACTCCTTGTGCGTGACTAAATACAGTATATAATCTAGTGATAATGCACTTGACTAGGGAGACAGAGTGCTATCAGCACAGTGGGCCATGAATTAAGTGCAGGACATACTGTGTGTCATCTTAAATAATGATGCAAATCAGAATCAATCAAATGTATATGTACTGTATGTTACAAACTAAAAAGCGGTTGATGGTAAATGGCTTGTTGTTTCTTTAGGCGGACAAGATTTACGTGCAGCACCGTGTAAAGGAGCAGGCAAGGCTACTGTGGGACCTGATCACCAATAAAAAAGCTTTTTTTTACATTGCAGGGTAAGTCAAAAGCTTCTTCCAAAATAAATGATTTACAATAAATATTTATGTAGAATTTAGTGGCATCTATTGGTGAGGTTGCAGATTGCAGTCAACCCTCCCTTTCTAAAGCCCTTCACACATGAACCCATTTTACGACGACTGTTCCTGCATGGGTTAATGTGTGAACACGAACAGGGGTCGATGCACCTGTTAGTCTGCTGTACTAATTTCCCCCATAGCGAACTAGTAACATTGCATGGAAAATGCCGGTATGGTTGTGATGTGAACAAAGCAGAACCAATGCAGGGACAACAACTTAATGCTAGAAGCGTTCACGTGGAGTGAGCAAACAAATCACAAGACTGTATTTAATCATCCATCCATCTTCTCCTGCTTATCCGGAGTCGGGTCGTGGGGGCAGCAGCTTCAGCAAGGGACCCCAAACCTCCCTTTCCCGATCAACATCAGCAAGCTCTGACTGGGGGATCCCGAGACGTTCCCAGGCCAGTTTGGAGATATAACCTCTCCACCTGGTCCTGGGTCTTCCCCGAGGCCTCCTCCCAGCTGGACGTGCCTGGAACACCTCCCAAGGGAGGCGTCCAGGAGGCATCCTTACTAGATGCCCGTACCACATCACCTGGCTCCTTTCGATGCAACTGACTGTATTTAACAGTTACAAATAGATATTTCATATGCATTGAACATTAGCATACAGCTACATTCAATGAAGAAATTCTATCGATGACAATCTCTTTCGGTCTGTTTCCCGTGAACAATATTGCTGTAATTTATAGATTTGCTGTAATTTTATTTATTTATTATGCTTGTTTAGAACACAAGGCTAAAACCTTTGTATACTATTTGTAAGAGATAGAAAATTCACACATCAGCAAATCTTCCACACAAACATGCTATAGCTACAGGTGTTAGCCTCCAGCTGGTCCATCAATAGGTAAGATATGACATATGCTGCATATATTTACAATCACAAACTGCATGAAGCAAGGTCAAAAGTAAGCTGTAAACTGAAGTCTCCTGAAAACATTTGTTTCAGCATGCTGAAATGTGTTAGCTACCGCCCTCTGCTGGACTGTTGTACTATGCCAGATTAACCACGGCCTGTATGAACAGGCGCAAGAGGTAAAGGCTGTCAGATGCCAGCAGGGGTGTGTAGGGTGGGATCTTCCGTTATTTAGGTCTTTGCTCATGTGACACCATCTTGAGCAATGAGACCTGAGACTTAATCAAAATACTTTAAAACAGTAATACGGTGAATGGCATTGTATAGTCCAGTATTAAAATAGTTTTTTCTGGACTACTGTAGAAACATGTTATGTTAGCAGCTCTGCTTTACAGCATCAGCAGTTAACTGGGGGCTTGGGTGTAATGTAAGCCTGTAATGTCTGAAAACAGGTGGGTCTTTAAGACATAGGGGTGACCAGCCAGACTTGTCCGTTCAGACGCTGATTCATCCTCATCCATGCGTTTGTATGCAGCAATGCCAAACAGATGCCAGCAAGTGTGTGTGAGGCACTAAAGGAGGCCTTTCAGCAGGAAGGTGGCGTGTCTGTAGAGGGCGCCGATGAGATGCTGGTTGCCATGGAGAGGACAGGCCGGTTCCAGAGTGAGACATGGTCCTGATCAGATGACCCTTCCCCCAAAAAAGGAACAAATCGAAGGCTAATCGGCTAAAATTACCTTGAATGTTCCATCTTTTTTAAACATTAGTGTATGAAAAATAAACTCTTAAAAAGCTAATATCCCAAGATGTCTGCAAATGATGTACATATAAAACTGATCAGAACAGAAGCGTTTCCCTGAGTAGAGCCTACATTTCCCAGGTGCCCTATTGCCTCTTGCTGTCAGGAGCTACCTCAACCCTCTGAAATGTGTCATATCAATTTGTAATCATGAAATTAAGGGAGTAGTCCATGCACATTTCCAAAAGTATGCATCATACAGAGAATATTAAATGGATGCATGAAGCCAGACGGTATGTGGTCATTGCATACATTTAATAATAGTAAGAAACCCCTTACATATTTAACACAGCCAACTTCTGAAAGACATTGTATATTACTTATACAACTGCGAACATGAGAGTTATACTGTGCTGATCATGCTTTTTTTTTTAGCATGTACTCAATTGTAAATTAGCTGAACCAGCACTTTTACTGAGGTCTGTAGGTCAATAAAAGATTAAAGAAATAACTAACTTTGATATAAAGGTATCACTTCTTCTCATCAAGATCGCCACAGTGGAGCCATACAAATCTGTAGTAAAACATTTGCGCCAATAAAGCGTATGTTTTAGTTGATATGAACGCACACACGGCAGTTCCCTGTAGAATATCAGGATTCAGGTGCCACTCCTACATATAGGTTTGCCTTTGTTTACATTGACAGTTCATGAGACTTGTTATGGGAATACAATAGTGCGATACATGAGATAAACATTCTTTACGTATGCTAGCTCAGTCTCATTGTCTTCCAGGCTGTGGGAACACTATTCTGATAGATTAGGTCACACCCAAGTGTCAAATAGTCTCAGATGAATGAAGGCCTGGGATTCACTACACTTATATTCTCCCTATGCGCTCTGCTGTGTTCATTCATCCGGCCATGCCTGCCTCAGTGTCTGAGGGCCAGAGTGTGGACCTGGTAGAGCTCCTTGGGGAAGTTCATTTGTTGCTCTTCGTGGACAATGCGCAGGCCTGCTTTGCCCACCAGGCTGCGCACTATGGCTAGGTCCCGGCATACGCTGCTGTCCACATCGTCCGGGATCACCCCCTCGTACGCCACGTTGTCCTTGATCACAATCAGGCCGTTTGGCGACAGCCCGCTCCGACAGCGCCGTAGGAAGTCAACCAGGTGCTCGTCTGTAAGGTGGCCTACATACACGGGAGCAGAGGTGAGCAAGACTCGTCCAACTTCAGAGTACTGATTGGTTTGGGTCTGCTTAGCAACTAGCAGTTGCTAGAGAAAGCAGAACCCACCACATCTGACAGCACCCACCCTCTGCACCTAGTTTCAGACTTGCCTTTGGGTTCCCATTTCAAATACCCACTAGCTAAAACCACTATACAAACACTCCTTCATACCCTCAGCCCCCTGCTGCACAACTAATTGCCCCCGTGGGGACAAATAACACGACCACACTCACCAATGACCCACTGGATCCAGATAATGTCGTAGCGACTGTCCTCTGGCACAAATTCCTGCAGGCCACTGCAGAAGTAGTTGCCCACCCGCTTGCCCTCCTCGCCCAGGTATGTCTTGGCTTTGTCCAGGAACTCCTGTGTGACGTCCACCAGGTCCACTGTACGGAACAGGGGCAGCAGCAGCTGTTTTGTGATCCTCCCAATGCCAGCTCCACAGTCCAGAGCACGGCCAGTGCCAGTCTTCCCCTCACCTTCCTAATCCAATGGACAAACAAGCATGTCTAGTTATTACATTTTAAATACAACGCCTGCTTATTCCTGCTCTAAATAGTTTTAGATTATCTTGGCCATAATAGTTTAACAGGGTCCGTCCTGCACTCTGAAATGGTAATCTTAAATCCACGGGCTCTAGTGTCTGTCGCTAGAGCGTTTGTTGAGATGTGAGACAGTGAGGTTTACATAACTCACTGCACAGCTGTAGGCCTACCTGCTAGCACAGTTACACATGATATGCAAAACATGGCTTCTTAACTGTGAACTATGCAACATTTCCGTTAGGGCAGGCTATTCAACTCCAGTCCTAGAGGGCCACTGCTCTGCATGTTTTAGATCTCTCTGCTCCAGCACACCTGATTCAAATGAACAGGTCGTTATCAGGCTTCTAACAACCTTGAATGAGGCGTGTTGGAGCAGGGAGAGGTCTAAAACACGCAGTACCAGAGTTGAATAGCCCTTCTTTAGTGGGTCATCATCTTAGTTGGAGAACTGCAATTCTACAAGATCTAAGAAAGCAACTGGTGGCTGTAGTCCAGCCTATCAAAGGATGTACTGATTACATGACAACATCCTTACACCAAGGAATTTCTTCAGGAAGGCCTTGGAGCCATTGAGATCAACCGCAGAGATGTTGCCATAACCTCCCAGCATGCCGTCCACCGTGGGCGGGACCTCACGCCAGTACTCCTCAGCATGGGAGTAGAAATTGGCCTCATCCTCGACTATGTCACCCATCCCACCTTAATAGAGAGCACAGAACGATGTATGCATATGAACATGGTGGTGTTATTCCTTGTAAGTTAAGGGCTGACTAGAATTCCATGGGACTGGGGACTCACTTTCAAGTGCTTGAGGATTTCTGAATTACCTGTCTGTTAAATGTTTGGCTAGAAGAAATTACAGCACTGCTGTATAATATAGTACTTCAAACGCATAAAGATCAAGCTATAACTAGATACTGGCATGAATGGAATAGAATGTAATCTATGATTGAGATGGGACCTTGGATCAAACCACCTGAGGGGCAGACAGGTTTGTTTTACTTACCAGGTTTGAATGGATTTAAATATGCACAAGTCAAATTCAAAAACACTAAATTTGAAAGAAATAGCATATTAGAAAATGTTTGACTACGGTACTACTGTGGGCCTACTACTCTTTAATAACGAACAAACAATATTGATCTTCCAATCAAGCTCTGACAAACCTTAGAAAATAAATTACGTGAGACGTCTAGAAGCATGATCACCGCCTGCTCTGCATATAGGGAACGTATGCACGGTTGACACGCACATACCAACAGCAGCCAAATCTGTCTTCTTTACTTGGCAGGACTTCAGATGTGACCGGAGTTCCGTACAGCTCACACATTTAGGCTTGGTACTACGACGCTGTGACACATGTCTTCAGTTTGAAACTACGACACGTTTGACACATATTTTACTAACCAGTAGGCCTACCTAACCGTACGGTATCGGTCTTCGCGCTACGCCAGGAAAATGCCACCTAACTTTTATAATGTACCGTACTATTACAGGAGGAAAACAAATGCAATGTAATGTTCTCCTTCTGGTTAAACATTTCAGTATGTAAATTGTTTATATCCTACTGATGGCAAATTCATTCTATGAAAAGAATAAAATCCCCGGTCTATTAAAAAACACAAATTACGAACTAAAATACAGTACGGTACCAATAGCCGACATAATTTACAGTACGGGACAGTATGGGACAGGTGTCGTGCCTAAAAGTGACTTGCTGATAAAAAGTGATCACGGTATGAAAAGGTGCATTTTATGATTATATTCCCATTTTTAACTGGTAAAAAATTAATGGATTAATTATAATATAGGGCACAGAGCAGGTGAAATTCTACAAATTAAGGATAATTAAAAAAATATTCATTTTTTAGGCGGCCATCATGTTAGTTGGACTACAGTATACTCTCGAAATATATGTATATTGTTTATAATTAATGTATCATAACATGTAAAATGTGTTTGTTTGCTATGTCAAATATCATTGTTTAGCATAGATATTCCGAAAATATAGGATACTCTTAGTCTAACTAACAATGGTTTATATAGGCCGTCTCGATACAAACCCTATTTTTAAATATCCTTAATTTATAGTGTTTCACCTGGTTTGTGTCCTAGATTATAATTAATCCATTCATTTTTACCAGCTAAAAATGTGGGAATATAACTATAAAATGCACTTTTACATACCAGTGATCACTTTTGGGCACGACACCGGTACGTACCGTACTGCTAATGTACCGTAGGTGCCTCATACTACTATCTTTTAACGTACCGTATCTTCTTCAGGGGAAACTATTTACATAATCGGTTGAACAAAAACGCTGCCCACCACACAGTGGTTAGTTTTACATACCCAAATACCGTTTGAAATAGCTAAAAACAAATCAAATTCACAAATTCATAATTACGCATACCTCGTTGTCTCGCCTCAACATGAAATACCCTCTACGAGCACGACCATCACAGTCTTATAATACATCCATGATCTGCTGTCACAACGTCATTTCCTTATTTGGTTCCAGCTACTTTTAGTGGTAGCGGATATGACGACTATCCCTCTATTTCCATGTAAGCGCTTTGGAAACGTTTAAGTTTTGAACCTTGAATGGACGACATTTTTAAGTTATTATGCACATATATGACAAAATGTATGTTTTTGTTATAGGGTCATAGTAAAAAATGTATCTTCCTGTGTGAATAGCGCATTAGCTGTTCCAGTGCGACATGGGCTTTCTCAAATCACACCCATGATAGCTGCCTATTTTTCCCCTTTTCATAAACTGCTTAATTTCCCTAACAAATGCAGTCAAACACCCACATTCAAAT
The DNA here is from genome assembly GCA_027564835.1 of Typhlichthys subterraneus. Lineage (NCBI taxonomy): Eukaryota > Metazoa > Chordata > Actinopteri > Percopsiformes > Amblyopsidae > Typhlichthys > Typhlichthys subterraneus. The sequence goes on along the minus strand of JAODUH010005843.1, from coordinate 20,191 downwards.
CATAAATTTGTTATCTATCTACAAATTCACGCAAATGGCAACTTGTGTAGCCTATGTGTGATTTTAATACCATGTCATATTTCCATGTGAGGGTATACCTCTTAGCAAATAAATAGAGGAGAGGGGTCTGGCTGCAGCGCGCCAGTCTGTGTCGCTTCTGGTTGGAGGCTCCAATCTCAGTCGTTTTCTCCAGTGTGGGTCGATTACGAAACTTTCCGAAGTTTTCTTCGTTTGGTTGTTTTTGCTATTATGACAACGGTTGTTTTTGATGTCGCTGGGTTTATGGATGGTGTTTATCTTCTCATTCCTATACTAATGCTGCTCAAATAATTCGCTCAGTGTGCGTTTTTGATGTTTCCATATGGAGAAAAAAAAACGAGTTAATTTTTATTACACATCTCATGAGCAGATGATAAAGCTTTTCGCAGTACAGTTCAGACGTATCACAATAACCTATTAAACCTAATAACATTTTTACAAAGCTAAATTTTAGACCTAGCAATATGTTTGTTGTTCAACCACAACTCATAACATCCTCAGTAGAGCTATAGGGGCAGGGTCAGACGACGTCAAGATCCTTTTCAGCGTTTAATCATCAAACTATTAGAAGTCAAATGTCAGTTTCACCTACCTACCCATGTAACTTGATAACTGTAATCTATTCGGTAGCTGTATTCTTGTTCGTGTGCACATTTATACTGGACATTCATTCTAAAGAATAATACCATATGATTGATTAATTAAGATGTTGGACGCATGGTGTAGTGTGTAATTCTTGCCACTGGGAGGCATTGTTTCTGGAAGAGATTCCTCCAAGATGTACAGTAGTAGAAAGAACAAGACACCAAAGTCAAACTCAATATTATCAAACACAACACACATTTAAGGTATAGTCTGCTATTGCAAGCTAACTTTAAGATAATACACTCAAATTCACTGTCAAATTCACCAAATATCACCTTGCATTTATTTAAAAAAATATCCGGCACTTCTACAAAGCCCTGGCCTCTGTAAATCGGAACATAAACAAAGTGGCGAACACCGCTCACATCAACAAAGCCGTAGTACTACACTTTGCTTCACAATGTGTTTCGATGTGTGGCAAGGCACCGCAGAGGGATATTGTTTTGGTTTGAGCTCGAAGCAAGCGTTCTCGAGAATACCCTGTCTTTAATTGCTGGGCATTTCCAGCATGTGCAGGTAGATTGAGTTAGTTGAGTTGATTGTAGACATGGTCCTCTACGCTTTAACGTTAGCCTAGTTTTCACAAAAATACAAACATCTTGCACTGTATTAACCTAAAATTCCAGTCAATCCATTTTAAACAATCGTTTTGAATGAACCTGATCTTCGTTCAAGATGAACAGTTTGTTTCAGGTCTATTCAGGATTGAAAGGATTGGTTGAAATCCTGTCACACTGCACATTCATTCTTAACACTGAGACTTTATTGCTATGGTTTCCTGGTTGTTTCAGTTTTCTCAATGGGCTTTGAGGTATCATTTTCTTGTGGATGTCAGAGGGGTTAGCAATTAGTAACGAGAATGACATGCATACATCTCTCTGTATTATAAAGGCAGTTTACACAATGGATCCAACTAAAGAGCTTGCAACTGTAGGTTTTAACACAACATAGGGTGTAAAACCTATGTGTTCAGCACCATATAATATGTTAAAATAAAAATTTTGTCCAGGCTGAATGTGGCCCAGGGTTCAAATGTGATTAGTCACAATAATTTAGTTATGAGAGGGATTATAGCAGACTACATAGGCTATATTTAAATCATTTTCGGGTCTGTTAACTGAAAACAACCAAAAATATAATATGTAGCTTAAACAATTTGATTTTCATGATAGGGGACCTTTTAAATACACACATGAACTTAGAAATATTTGTGGCTCAAAAGCACATTTGCACTGTTTGAAAACATGTTTTTAATATTATTTTTTAACTTGAGAAGCTATAACAGTAAATTCAGCAAATACATTTGGGGTTTGTTATGTTAGGGGTTTCATGATAGGCTTGGGAATACAGCACTAATATTTACAGTAAATACAGTAGTTTATAATTTACAATTGTATTGTTTCACTTATTTTCAGTCAGCTTCCACAAATCAGAAAATATGGCAATCCACTTTTTTTTTTACCCCTTTCCAAGGGGTTCCATGTGCACAGAGTTAAACAGGCCCTTTCTGGACTCCAAACATCCTTACAGGGAACAAAGTAATGGAGAAACGCCAAGTTAATTTCATGTCAGATAAAACATTTCCCTGGTCTCCTAGCTCCAACTGAGTCTCCCAGCCATGAATGAGATTCATAAAGTAGGGTGGCTGAGTGTTTCTACTGCATTGTGACTTTGGCTAGTCTCTCCTCCCCTCAATAAAATGTATCCAGGCCAGGAGACACTGACCCGACCCCTCTACACACACATTGCCAAAGCTGTAGGATACTGTATACATCACCTTGTTTGTGTTCCCATTTACAGAGCCAGGGCTGTACATGAATACCAGATTGTCTTTTCAGTGCGCACCATTACATTACATTACCACTACCCAGAACAGGCAGCTAGCTGACCGTAGGAGATATTTTCTAGACCTTACAATTGCTGATGGTGTCTTTTAAAGGCAATATAATTATTAATTGGCTATACGCTTTGCAACATTTAGTCTTTACTGAGCTTGTAAGGACCTAAGCTCACACACGAGAAATATGCGGTTGCTATGCTATTCTTACCTGCATGTACCTGTTGGCAACATTTATAAAATAATGCTGGCAATCTTGTACTGGCAATCTTGTACACTGAAATGTGATACGCACGGACAGATGATATTTTGTTGTGTCATTTTGTAATTTTATTTAAATGAATCGTTTGTTATTACCACAATTTAGCCTCCCCTAATGGCAATCCCAGGTACTGCAATTACCCTAAATCATGTTATTAAAGTAATAGTATACATATGTGCAGCAAATTTGTTATCATAGCCAACCACCATATCAGGTATTTATGGCTCCAATTTTGGCCAGGATATGTCCATATGTATTATACATGCATAATAACTCATACTACGTTGTTAAAGACCATCTTTAGGTAATGCCTCTTAGTGCCCAAAGCCATTTCCTTAATTAACAACTTTCCTTAACACAGTTTGTTGTGCATCTGTGCTATAGTGGACATTCAATCTGATTCAATTTGATCTATCCAACTCAGCATTTCAGCACAGAGAAATATGTTGGAGCAGCCCATGGTTTCCACTAGTCAGAATAGAACACCAATGCACACATCATCATTCAGGTCAAACAGCACAAACAGCAATTCACAGTGTGTGTGTGTGTGTGTGTGTGTGTGTGTGTGTGGGGGGGGTGGGGGGTGTGGTAGGGGAGGGGGGGGGATGATGCTATAAATCAGTGAGACAACTTGTCCCCTGTTGTCCTAAATCTCCTTTATGTCACTGACCCATAATAGCTGTCACACATAATGTAAGATACTGTAGGTGTAAACTTAATCCTATCAAACACATACATACACACACAGAAAGCTCTAGAACGCACTCCATAATGCACAGATCTCCACACACAAAGCAGGTTTGTGTAACAACACACCACACTCGTGAAACACACCTGAGTGCTTACATTTTTGTACAGCATATCAATACCATATCTTCTTTACTCCTCCCATTCCAGCATATGCACTTTTGTGCAGTTGGTATTTTCTATGTGGTATTGCTATGCCACAATTAATTATGTTTAAATGTTGTGTAAAGCTTTTATTTTCCTAAACCTACATTACTGTACAAATAACATATCCCTAAAAACTATAAAGTGAAAATAAATCCCTCGACAGCTGGTTAGGTAACTGTTAATGTATTCTAACACCACACAAGAAATTGAGGCAACTCAACTGTGTAACAGATTAGGGGTTCTAGACCAGTTAGAATTCAAGCCCTCCCTCACATATTTACAGAAACATTGCGTAACATAATCTTGTGTTTGACACCAACCATCAAACCTCTACTCTGCCCCGATACAACCCAACACTTCCCTATATCTTGACGAGTTTACTGCATCTCTGTCTCACACACGCACGCACACACACGCACGCACACGCACTCACACACACACACACACACACACACATTTGACAGTAGGCCACCCTTGATGATAATTTTCAGCATGTGTGACATTTATACTTTTGATTGATTGCATGCTTCAATCTGTCCATTTTCTGATTTCAAGAAATTGTATAACTATTATTGCCATACTCTCATAGAATGTACTAAACAATTTTTAATAATATATATAAACATTATTACTTGTCTTTTATACCAAGTCTGTTGCTGCAGATCACGTAAATGTCATCTTTCTTAGTAGTTTCCATGTAAAGATTCGACATATAGAGGAAATATACAGACTAGCTACCATTGTGCAAGCTGTCAAATGATATATGATTCAATATGGAGAGATATGTTCACATGACAATCCACAATGTTTATGCCAAGTGTGTTGTTATTGCCAAATGTTTTTCCAACCATTTTCTTAAAATGACATGTATCCTGTACGCCACATCATATATTCCTTGCCTTTCAAATCAGCTGGAGCATAATTATTTTACACACGGTTTTTTAGGTTTTATGGCAGGATTATTAAAGAGTTTTTTTTTAAAATATCTTTTCAATTCAATTCAATTCAAAAAACGTTATTGTCTATCACACAGTGATAGAAAATTGTCTTAGGTTTCGGGCTCACAGCAGACTCATTATAACACACACATGGTAAATATACAAATGGCAATAAAAACAAACTATCCATAAATAAATAAATAAATAAATAAATGCTGCTGGGGTGCAAATAAGTATTTAAAATGTGTATTTGGTCTTGTTTAAAATCGATATTGCAGTGGGAATAAATTAGTTTTTGTAGGCTCTCTTTTTGGCTAAAGGTGCTCAGAAGCGGATACCTGATGGGAGTAGTTCAAAAGAATGGAAAAGAGGGTGTGATGGGTCATTTGTCATGGAATTTTATCTGTAAATATGTAGAAAAAGAGGGAATGTCACACATGGAGTGGTATATTGCTAAAAAGTCCATGAAAAAAATATATTTTGATAAGCCCTTCTGTAACTTTATAGGCAATTGGTATATTATCACAATGAAGCCAAACAAATCCATCAGACTATTATCAATGAGCTGGAATATGAATTGGCATGATATGCATCCTTATTTAAATAATAATAAATGTTAGTTAATGAAATGAGTTGTACTCTGATTTGCACACTTTATAGCCTTAGTAAATGGCCTGCTTTTTTATAGCACTTTTATCCAAAGTGCTTTACAGTATTTTGCCTCACATTCACACACCGATGGTGATTCCTGCCATGCCATCCTGTCCCCTAGTGGGCCACATATGACTGATACACACTGTAACAAGCTCTTACATTCCTGAACTCTAATGAGTCATTGTTTCTTTATTAAACTGTGTATATCTAAACTACGCCCATAAAGTCAGGATATTTGTGAACACTTGTGGGGTCAGCTTGGGTGTGCTGTTCGTGCCAGAGTGACCAACACAACCATGTTGGCTGACTTGTTACAACTGCTGGTTGAAGAATGAGATGCCATCCCACAGCAGTGTGTGACCAGGCTGGTGACGGTGCCAGGCTGTTGTGGCTGCGTGTGGTTCCTCCACACGCTACTGATGCTCCGGTTATTAAATTGCCAATATGTGTTGTTTGTTCAGACTTCAATCATTCAATCTACCAAACAAGACCAAACAAGAGTCAACAGCAGAGCAAATCTGTTTTGCATTGTCAGAGGGGGATTTGACACATATTTCATGGGTGCAACCCACATACTCAGCTCTGCTGATCATCCCACAAATGCATTTTCCTTACAAATGTGACACTATTAAAAAGGGAAATAGTCAGGCTTTCCAATGGTATAAGATGTATTGCCAAGAAGTATTGGTACAACTATGAACTAATCTACCAAGGACAAATGTCCTTACTTTTTGTATATGTTTACAAGGACACCTAGTATCATAACTACTAAAACAAAGAAGCTCCAACACCACCATCCAAAAACAACACTCATAATTATTCTATCATGCCAAGCTTCTTAGCCCCCCAAAAGCACTGGATTCCTGTGAGCTGAGACACATCAGTCCTCTGGGAGAGTATGGAGCTTGCTGCAACACACCCACATCAACAGAACCTGCAGCCGGAGCTTTGTGACAGGTCAGCACTATATGATCCACCCATTTCCTCTTGGTTCCCATTGCTTGAAGCGATGACTCACTGTAATATTTCCTTTATGTGAAGGATCTTCTGCAAACTGTTTACTGCTGGGCTTAGGCAGACATGAACAAGGGTGGCACTTGGCCCATTTTCAGCAGTGTCTCCTTGTACGTTGCATTGTTTTGACACTGCAGCAGACATAGGCTCCTGCCAAGCCTGATGCCATGTTGTGCTGTGGGCTTCTTAAGGAGCTTTCTTCTGCAGTTTCTGTCTGCAATGCAAACTATTCTGGGATTAAAAGTAACCCATCAAGCCCTGAGGTATAGGTTAATCTCTGTCTACAACTTTCAGGTCAATGTATCTAAAAGGGACAGAAGGCAAAGAATTGTGTTATTGTTTCCATTCCTTCCACAGAAAATCTGGAATTATATATAGAGATTATTGCAATTAGATTATATTATTGACCATATTGCTATTTTAAATCAGTAGATAATATTACACACACACACAAAATAAACTATATTTATAGAGGGCCAAGATTTTAACGTTTGTCCAACTTTTGTGCCTTTTATTCAAGTTTGTTCTACTCAGCCTGTTGACAGAAAAATCAATAGAAATGCCACGGGTGAATTAAGAAGTGACATCTCTGAGATAAGAAGCTTTGAGAGGGTGAAGGCCTATAGCTGATTTCTCCAGAGATAAAGTGCATGGGCAAAGGCTCTACAGCAAAAGAGACAGACATACTGTACAGACAGACAGAAATAATGGATTGGAGAATGAGACCTTCAAAAATGTGTCCCCTTTGTGCTGTTCAGCTTTTATAGAAGATGAATGCTATCTAGCAAGCTCAACACATGCCTTTGTCTTCAGCTGCTGATAGGAGGAGGAAGCAGGAAGGTATTTTGACAAGTTCACCAGAGCTGACATGGTAAACAGTTAGGCCATATACTGCAAACAAAGGTTAGTCTTTTGTACTGGACATTCAAACATTCTCCCAATCATTCTGGCATGTTTGACAAGCTAGCGCTGAACACTGAAAGGAAACAAACATGTCTCTTCTATTTCTTCTAGTCTATTCAAGGAGAAATGCTCACTTTCTATCTATGTGCAAGTTTAAAACCACGGCTTGTGTTGTTGCATTCCTATTGTCTGACATTTGAGGTGAAATGCCAGGAACTATATCTAAAGGGCATGCCATCCTCTGACCAATTTGAAGCCAACTGCTCCATTCCTGTATAACCTTTGCTGTGTCTGACAGGCTCTTAACTTGACTGTTAAGAGTTTAGAGCCTTATACAACCACTTATAGGATCCCAGGCTCTTTTTATGAAGCAATTCCTGCCGACCTGAAATCAGAAATTGTATTTGTAAATCACAGCAGGCTGTAGGTACATTTGGTACCTATGACAACATCACATGTACTATGTTCTGTGTACTGGCCATTAGCCATGCTGTGCAGGCCTGTTCTGAACTACATCAGGGCATGATACACCTGCATACTGAAGGTTTGAAAACATCCCACTACTGTACTGTCCAATATGATGTGGTGGTTTCTTGCTTCTTGTCAGCTTTAATATTATGGGATGTCAGGTTTGCCTGAGTCATAGATCTTGGATGAGGGGTGGGGTGTGTTCTGATGAGTACAAATGGCAGGCAGGGGGCTCTGCTCACACCAAGGGTCATGTAGCACAGTTGGAGGCACAAAGACTAATGCCATGTGATGGCTGCCCAAGAGTGCTAACACAGCAATGCAGAGTGGATTAGTAGTGTGTGTGTGTGTGTGTGTGTGTGTGTGTGCAGTTGTGTAAGCATTTCTTAGCATCATGAACAATCTAATCACATAAATGGACAGTAAAATATGATCTGCCACTCATATATGGTCCATAAATGAAACATGATTAGGGAGCCAGACTGTGGTGTGTTCCTTGTCTTACGGTTACGGTCTACAAACAAATCATTTGTGGCTTTATGCTGAGGACAGCATTCAACAAAACTTACATTATGTGTAAAGGGACTGTGGTGGAAAGCTGAACATTGTACATTTGAAGCTATATGGGAGATAAATCCAACTATGCTAATAAAAAGTTTATTTAATGTTACATACAATGTGTTAACTACAACAGGTAACTATTTTTGGTTCTAAACTGTCCTACTTAGAGAGGATAGAAATGAACCCTAACCATTCTAAATACTTAAGGACAGACCTTAACATTACAAAAACATTACACAATACAAAAATGGTAAAACAAAAACAAGAGTCATATTTAGGTATTGAAATGAAATAATTATGAATACATTAAAATATAACAAAAATCAGCAACATTCAAAATGCTCTGTAGAATATACCAGTCTGTGCACAACCACAGTATTTCACATGGTCATTTGTCATGTCTTATATTTGCCATGGTCATGTCCTTGTTAGTAAAGGCAGACCAAGATCGTCCCACCAAGTAAAATGGAACTAAAATAATAACATTATTGTTTCAACCTTCTGTTTATTTTGACATGAACTATGCTGGTCATAATAATATGTGAAGCTAAAGTTGTCATCCTGTTCAATGGAGGAATATTATGGATGATATATGCAGTATGTTGGGATATGATGAAGGTACAGTTAATGGGTCTGTAGCACCTTTACCCTTATTAATGCAAACCCATCATTGATTTGAGCTGCATCACAGATGTAAGGCCTGCACTTACTGTATGTGTATGTAATTAAATAGTTCTAACTACATTATACAGATCCTGTATATACAGTACATTTACCTAAGAGGCCTGTATACAGGTGTTAATGTGACTGGCCAAACCTCTATTAGGACTGTGTGGGTGTGTTAAGACCGTGCTTGATTGACATCTCCATGACACTTTCATGTCAGTTGTGTTACACCTGTTAGTGTGGGACAACTGACACCTTATTTGGGTCTGAGTAGTGGTGGGCTGATAGGGCCATCAAGGCCTTCTCTGCTGTTCTTAACACATCACAATCATGACATGCAGTTACTGTTTTTAAATATTTAGTTTTTTCATGAATATATATACAATTATTCCCAATAGGTTATTCACTTCATTTCATAGATTTTCTCTTGGATGCGCTGCATCCAGCAGTGTGTGTAAGTAAGAGCTTTTATCCAATCATATACTGTATCATCCATCATGTGTTGCCATGTCAAAGAAATCTACATTAACGCCTTCAGAACCAACCTGTAACTTCAACTAAATGGAAATGAAACAGTTGCTTTAACCATTTCATTTCGATTTGGCGACACCAGCATACTTCTGCATTTCCACGTCCTTTGATTGGAAGGTCAGAGTGTAAGACAGCAAAACTACATTTATAAAGCCCTGCACAAGGTAAAATATTTTTAACCCACAATGGATGGCAGAGGACAAGACATATCTATTCGCAGATACAATTACAAAGCCATTTTCAAGACAGAATTTTCAAGAGAAGCTGGATGGACATCGTGAGAAAAGGTCGGCCAGCTCTGAAGCTATAACCCAGCCGAGGAAAAGGTTTTTCTACCACTTTCAATCCAGGAGGCTAACTACGAGCGGTACCCTTGGCTCACAGCATTCGAGGAACACTGCAAATTATATTGCTTGATCGACTTGATGTTTGGAGCCACACTGGGTTTGCAAACTTGTCTAACCAAAGCAGCACCAAAGCATTGACTTAATGTAAGGCAATGCTTTGGTGTCTCGCTGCAAACCCGGCAGAGTGGATCTCCAACTCAATGAACATGTGCGCTACTGCGCTAGGAAATGGAACTCCACATAGAAAAGAAAAATAGGCCAAAGAAATATTTCTAATTTCCCAAAATGTTCTTTTCCAAAATGTTTTGTCATAACGCTAATTCCAAACCACATACCACACTTACTGCACCACTGTATAACACAGGCTGCTCTACTAATCAATTACATCATACTTTTTATTTAATTCCTTTTAATTAAAAAAAATCTTATTCTTTTCAATGCAAGAACATATATTTAATGAGGACAGAAAGCAACACTCACCAGCAAACAATAACCGACAAAGACAGGTTGAAACAGAAGGTATATATAGTGTGGACAATCACACTCACACCAGGTGTGGATAATGACAAGACAAGGGATTGAGCCCAGAATGTGTTCAGGTGAAACTGGTGGAACGTTGATGCCCGCCATCACTGAGGCATTACAAAACATCAGTTTGCTGCGGACATCCATGTTTTTGCTAGCAGATGCACTGGGACACATTTAGATTGAAAATCGGTTAAACCTACTCAGAAATATCGACTTCCGACCTTCAATGGATTGCAGCAATATTGTTGAACTCTCTGTCCACACAGGTGCTTTGCGTTAATGTTAGGCTTGTTCACACTGCTTGTTCAGTCTTTTCCACATGGTATTGTTTGCATTATAACTAATGCTTACTAATGTAATACTGTACAACTAACTTCACTTTTAGATTTTCACTGTTTAGAGGCTAGACAGGAAGAACGTTTACCCCTCATTGGTACTGTAGCACTTCCAGGTGACTGTGAAAAAGGTCTAAAAAGACACAGGTAAATGAGCACATGAGGAGATTAAAGAGAAGTGCAAGATTTAAAAAGTCTATATTGTATATTTAACAAGTCTCTCTGAAGACGTAACCCTATGTAAACCTAAAACGTAGCTCTCTCGTGTATTCACAGCTCTCTCTGTGTAACAAAGTTATGTAATTAACAGAAACGGTATAAAGAGCAGACTGGTTGGTGGTAATCATCTTCTGTCTGGTCATCAGCTCAGGTCCAGATGAAGCTCACTGAGTCCATGCAGTTACTGTAGGTATGTGGTTGTGTCTCCGCTGGCTTTTGGTTTAGAGAAGATCAGTTTGAGGTATCAGACTGAACACTGCCAGGCCTCTGAGCAGGTGGCATCACTGAGGAAGAGGTTTGGGCATCATGCCAGCTGCCATTAACCTAGTGGACATAGAATCACAGTGTGTATCTTTAGAAGAGCAGCTACTAAAAGTAAAAGAACTCTCCTTGATTGCGTTACAGCACCCTGAGACCCCCAAAAGGCCCATAGTCACTGCTACTCTTTGATATGCATCTACACAAACCTATGGCTGGCTGTAGGGGAACGTTCATGTAGACATGGAGAGAACAGTTTTCTCAGTGAGGCATTTATGGTAAATTGTGAACTAAGACAATTCCCATAACAGATCAGTGTGTGTGTGTGTGTGTGTGTAAATAAGAACATACATTTTCTAACCTCTTCCATCTCTCGTTCATCACAACCAATCACCACAACTCATTCTTGGCCTCGACATTCCAGTCGATAATGCGGAGAAGTCATTCATTAGGCTGCTATGGTAATGCTGACAGTGGACTTACATGTAGGCCTCGTGAGCTCAGAGGTCGTCTCAGGCCATTGCTGTATCCTGTTGTCTGACTAACAGCATGGCAGAGGGGGTCTTCCTACAGGATATGAGAGAAGAGGCCATGTTAGCCAGCCCAGAGTCTCGGAAGGAAACAATACCAGGAACCAGATCAGAGCCAGCAAATCATGAATGAATATACAATAATGTGTGTTAATAAAGTTCACAGATTGTACAGTTGAAAACATTTAAATAGAGAGGTGTATTAATAAAAATACATCTAAGAACACATTCAAACTAGAACTTCCCCAGCCAGGGGTTAAAGTTTGAACGTGTTCGTAGATGTATTTTGTGCGTTTAACCCTGTCTTATCAATGTGATGGCAATACTGATAGAGCTACTCTGTGCAACATGAGATGACTGCCATAGGTTTGTGTAGGTGGACCCTACCTGGGACTGAACACTGACTCCAACTGGAGTGGCCTGGTAAGAGGCTCCACTGAGCGCCTGCATGCTCAAGAACAGTTCTCCTGAGTCTGGGAGGCAACATGCAGCAGAGGAACCTGGACAGGAATATATAGATGAATACAGATGCAATGCTGAGGAAATACAAGCTGAAAGCAGTCCAGATCGCTAGTGCGCATGACAAATTTGAGTGTGTGCACAATCATTCTGAAAGAGCAAACAACTTATTTGGGCGAGAGCAGTCTGAGAGCGTAAGTCATTATTTTGAGAGAGACAAGCAAATCTGTGGGAGAGCAGGGTACATTTGAGTGCGTGCATGTATGCTTGCACAAGAGCAAAAGACAATCTGTTTGAGAAACGAAGGAAACGTGCTTTCACAACAAATCATTTGAATTATGGCAGTAAAAAAAACTCCATTCATGCACGTACACATGCCCGCCTGCGTGCGCACACACACACACATTTTTATTCATCAACACAATGCTGTGGGCAAAGAGCTTGCTTTAGATTAATTCAATGGCTAAATCTAAATGTAGACATGGAATAAAATGTAACACACTGTGTATGGAAACACAACATGTGTATTTTTGAACCATTAAATGCATGATACCTCAAAGTCTACAAAGTCTACCTCTATGACATCATTAGAAAACTATGAAGGAAGAATGACATCATTTGGTAAAGAACCCGTACCAGTAAACATGGTGGGCAACAGGGAGCTTTTGGACTCTGTAGGGTCCAGCTGGAGGGCTTCATCTTTCATCTGGAATCCTGAACAAGGAGCGACATCACTTCAAACACACAGTACATAGCGTACAGCACTAGGCAGCTCTTCCTATACAGTGTGCTCTACCTGAAGAGGGCGTGCCTGGAGAGTTGTCCCGGCTGTGCACAGCTGCTACAGCATGGGCTGCAGTCACTGCCGTCTTGGCTGCATAAAGGTTAGCCTCCTCCTGGAACTTGCCAATGTTCTTCTTATAGCGGATCCTCTTGTTGCCAAACCAGTTGGAGACCTAAAGAGGCAGGGAAACAGCTTTCAGACAATCCTTGAGATCAGCAGTAAGAGACCAACAATGCCCTTGTCATTGTGTCATCATCATTGACACTTCCAGCAGATGTGTACTGAGTGCTAATGAAATGGTCTTCCAGTAATTCAGTCTGATTATCAGGCTAAGCAATGTGTATGTGTTACACATATTGTATTTGTGATCAGTTTATATAATGTACAGTTTATGATTTCATAAAGATAATGTTATTCATGTAATAACAAGATACAAATGCTATATAGAGCATCAGCTGTCTATGTGGCTCAATAATATTAGTATATAGTGATACAATGTTGTGTATGCATGATTTCTTCAGTATATATTTATTTACACATCTTAAAACATTGAGACACGGTCTTACTTTTCTTATGTCTTATTTGTATACTTTTATGTATTAGAAAATACAGGAAAAGCATTTATAAAGCGATAAAGGATCAACAATCTGCTGTACTGTAAGAGAGTGGCTCTAATGGTAAAGGCAGAGTGCTGTTTATGTCAGGGAATGATTCAGGTCATCCACACAGACCTTGTAAAGACCAACCATGGATGGATATGACATCTTAAAGGTCAGTGGTCGCTACACAACATGAGTGTGTGCGTGTGTGTGTGTAGGGTAAGTTGGTGTGTCCAGTGACATTACCAAGCACCAGAATTAAATTGTCTACATGGTCTTTTTGAAAATGTGTAATTTCCTCTCCAATAATTTGAGCTCTAATAGGTACGTACATATAATATGGTGAGAATGTTGCAACATTGAATGCACTGTACTGTAAAGTAATACAATGTTAATTGGTACTATTTCAAATTCTTTAACCTTAAGGTAATAAATGAATAGGTGCTCAGGCACTCCATTTTACAGTAAGACAAATAAACATCCTCCAGTTTGTTGCACTGTGAAAGATACACTTGACATGTCTGAATTATGTACCCCCCTCACATAGTTTTTTACTAAACACCCACGCTGTCAACAACAAACACACGGTTATCATTGTTTTGCATGATAATCCCAACCATTGTGCTTTCATTTTCATTTTGAGATTATAATTTCACATAATTGTAAATGGAATATACAGCAAAAATGACAAAATGAAAATGTTACCCCTGTCATTTAATCCAGCAAAACACGTATAAATTAAAAGTGTATCTGGTCCCGTCAACAGGGCCGAGTTGTTATACAGGGAAATCAATCCTAGGTCTAAATATGAAATCAAACATGTAAAATAGGTTAATAGCAGGCAACAGAGCAGTAGAGAGAATGGTGACATACCTGTGACACGGTGATTCTGCTTCCACCAACCTGAGGGCACAAAACAATAGTGTTATTACAGTACACTTGATTCTATTGGCCTAACAGTCACAGACAGACAGGATGTCACCTCACATTTCAATGGTTCATGAGCTGACAACTCAAATTAAACAAGGAATGCACAGGCCAAAGTGTAGCGTCATGGGAAACCCCTAGAAATAATCTTTAGGATGTAAAATTCACGACACGTAAATTAAAACAAACAAGGAAGAAGAAACTCATCTGAATTAGGTCCATGATGTTTTAAACACCAAATAGATTAGCATGCAGAGCCAAAGCAAGCTTTTTTGGAACAGTGATTGATAGTAACTTAACAAAGCAGGTAAAACGTTCTGTTGTTTGGAGCTGAGGAATGGGGATCACCTACACCCGGCCCTCGCAGATCACAGGCTTCTGTCAGCGCATTAGCATAGCACTGGCCTATAATGCCGAAGCTATGTACTGTATTTAAGATAATTACGCTCCAGTTGGTGTTCCACGACTGTCTTAGTCCCACAGTGTGTATGAGGCTGAGCCTCTGTGACATGCTGAGATAAAACATACACGGTACACACACACACATCAGGTGAATTGGATGAGCAGCGCAGAAGCCTGGGATATACAGTACACATATTTAAACGGCATACATTTATCTAGGGAAAAGGGTTTTCTTGAAAGCACCTTCCTTTTTAGCCAAGCTCACTGCATGTGTCAAATCTATTCCAAATTTTGGAAAACAAACGACTTTCCCCAATCAAAAGTAGTAATGTATTGTTAGTCTCTTCTACCAATAAACATTTAGTACCAGTTGGGTCACAATGGCCAAATGGATGTCTGGAATTCTTAACTTCATTTTACCTACCTGGGAAACAGTGATGCTACACTTTTTAGCCAGCTCTTCTTTGGCATCTTCACTAGGATAGGGGTTGCTGAGGTGTGAGTAAAAGTACTCATTCAGTATCTCTGTAGCCTGTTTGCTGAAGTTCCGTCTTTTTCGCCTGAGGAAGCAACATTAAATGAAACAAACTATTAATAAGGACAAATGGATATAGACAGAATACTGTATTCAATCAGCACAATGCATGCCTATGTCTTCATTAGGGTAAAATGGTGCAGAGGAGCCAATGAAAGTACTTTCAGTACCTATTTCTCTCAGATTGGTTGTTGATGTATTACTAACAAGCAAGAGTCTGGAGCGTTATAGCAGCTGGGGACTTCAAGTAATGAAAACCTTCCACATTCATAATGTTTTCACTGACCTAGCATCCAGGAACCTGGAGCGAAGGATCATAACGGCCTCACATGTGCTCTGTTTGAGCTGCATCTGGATGGAGCTGAACTTGCAATGAATGATGTTCACCATGCGTTCGATCTCCCTTGGTGAGACGGGTCGCGTACGAGACTGCTCTCTCAACAGGTTCATCACATGGGTGGTGAACTCGTTGCATGCCTGAATATAGGCAAGTCAAAACGCTGAGTTGAATAATGGCTAGAAGATGCTCACACAAATACAATACATGTTTTTTACTTGCTTTGTTACTAAGCATTATTCAATACTGACTCTTCACACAGTTGTCACATACAATTAATGTCATGCCATAAATGCATGTAGCCTACTGTAATTCACCAAGCCACTTGGTGAATTACACAATCATAATCAACACAATCGACTCATTCTGTCACAAGCACTAGTTTTAACAGGAACAGTTTACACTCATAGTACAATGCCCATTTGCTAGCATTGCAGTAACCTTTTACGTCAATCTTTAGTTAATATTTTGTGTTCTTTATTTATGTATTATTATTGTTGACAATAAAAATTATGTATTTTCATTACAAGACACAAATTCACAAAATTAACAGTATACAATTATGTTCTAGAACCAAGTAAATGAAATGTAATTGTTATAATTCCAAAACTCCATTTGACATGTTTACAGGATTGTACAGAAACATAATGGCTTTGATAAATATTTTGTGCTGGATTTGTGAATAGTTTTGTAAACATGCTTTCAAAAAAGCAACATAAACAGTAAATAGTCTCCACACACTGCTGCACCGCAATGTAAGAAGCTATTTCATTTATGAAAAGCATGTAACACACATGCCAACATACACATCAAAATATGAAACATCAAATAACCACAAAAGACACAAGGCAAATAGTCAAGCACTCTTACCTGCTCGTATTTCTCCAGCTCTGTGTGATAGATGTGTCTGATCTGTGTCAGCTTGGCTCTGTATTCAGAGTGCTCAGTAGAGCTGTCAGGCCCACCACTCACTGCTACAGCTGTGGCTGCTGCAGAGCCTTTATCTGGCCCAGCAACCCCTTCAGCTATCAACATGTTGTCTAGTCTCATTAGCTGGGGGTCTGGAGGGTCCTCTTCCTGCCCACCACGGATACTAAGACCTGGCAAATAGATACACAGGAAACAACAGGCATACTCCTTTATGTTATTCCATTTATGTTGGCTGAGATAAATACACTGAACAAAATGATAAATGTATAAATAAAAAATCCATCCACCTCACATGTGTGGCACATCAAGATGCAGATCAGACAGCATACAGGTGTGCCTTAGGCTGGACACAATAAAAGGCCACCTGAAAATGTGCAGTTTCACTGTATTGGGGGGGGGGTCTGACAACCAGACAGTACCTGGTGTGACCACCATTTGCCTCACGCAGTGCAACACATCTCCACGTGGTCTGCGGTTGTGAGGCCGGTTGAATGTACTGCCGAATTCTCTGAAAGCCTTTGGAGACGGCTTATGGTGGATAAATGAGCATTCAATTCACAGGCAACAGCTCTGGTGGATATGCCTGCAGTCAGCATGCCAATTGCACGCTCCCTCAAAACTTGTGACATCTGTGTGCTGTGTGATGGAACTGCACATTTTTAAGTGGCCTTTTATTGTGGCCATCCTACTGTAAGGCACACCTTTACAATACTCATGCTGTCTGATCTGCATCTTAGTGTGCCACACCTGTGAGGTGGATAAATTATCTTGGCAAAGGAGAAGTGCTCACTAGCACAGATTTAGACAGTTTTGTGAACAATATTTGAGAGATATAGGCCTTTTGTGTACATAGAGAAAGTATTAGATCTTTGAGTTCAGCGCATGATGAGTTGGGGGCAAAAACAAAAGCGTTGATTATTTGGTCAATGTAAATGCAAATTTACAGTAACTGCAAATCCACTATTTGCAAGCAGTTAACTCCTTAATTAAGTAGTGTGTCTGCAAGATAACACGTTACGGATAAAACGTTATATGAACCAGCAGCATTTAAATTAAGTGACTGTTAGGGACAAGGATTAAAACATTTTGCAGTCCCAGAGAGAGAGAGAGAGAGAGAGAGAGAGAGAGAGGAAGAGAGAGAGAGGAAGAGAGAGAGAGAGAGAGAGAGAGAGACAGAGAGAGGGAATAAGAGAGGAGAGAGAAAGAGAGGGAGAGAATAAGAGAGAGAGAGAGGAGAGAGAAAGAGAGAATAGAGAGATAATAAGAGAGAGAGAGGAGAGAGAGAGAGAAAAGGAGAGAGAGGGAGAGAGAGAGAGAGAGAGAGAGAGAGAGGAAGAGAGAGAGAAGACAGAGAGACAGAGAGAGAGAGAGAGAGAGAAGACAGAGAGAGAGAGAGAGAGAGAGAGAGAGAGAAGACAGAGAGACAGAGAGACAGAGAGAGAGAGAGAGAGAGAGAGAAGCAGAGAGAGGGAATAAGAGAGAGAGGAGAGAGAAAGAGAGAGAATAGAGAGATAATAAGAGAGAGAGGAGAGAGAGAGAGAAAAGGAGAGAGATGGAGAGAGAGAGAGAAAATATAGGCTATATAGGCAAGGGCTGTATGTTTATATACCACCCACCTCTCAATTGACCGGAGTTCTGATTTCCAAGTATAATTTAATCAGTTCACCACAACATTTGATGCTGACTCGGCCACAGTGAACAACAGAGAAAACAAGAAAAATATACTCCGCAGAGAGGGTCGATTATATTGGCAAGACACCGATTCAGATACGAAATGAATTAGCTACATGCATATTTCATGCTAGAAAGCAACAGTATACACACATTTGATCTCTCTCAAGCCATGAAGTGCAGTGTGGGTGGTCTTTTTCCAGAATTGGTGGGATTGCGTGGGGAAAAGCTAGCGGTTATGAAACGCTCATTATTGTCAATGCTGCAGCGATTGTTTCTCAAAATAAAAATGAAAAATCACCTAGACATGCCAGACAAATTCAACAGCTTTTTTATTTTACATCTATATTTTATTTTTGATTGGAGGTGTAATTTGTGATAGACCACAGAAAAATGTAATTACTCAATTACATTGTTGTGAAATTGATCTGTTAAAATGAATAATTGGTATAAATAAAATGCATAAAATAGAATCCATTATTGGGATAATACCAGGGTCATATAGATGACAGTAATTACAGAATCACAATTAGTGTGGATTTGCAGTAGCACATGGATCTATTGCTACAGTATGGGCCAGCAAAGGGGAACATTAATTATCTATAATTACTGTAGGCTAATTATACTTAAAGCCCAGCTCTGAGCCTGACTCCACCCACTGCACAATTTAGATAAATACTCAAATGTAGTCAAGGAGTTGAGTGGGGAGAGGGGCTGAGAGGGGAGGGGGACCCCATTAACATTAACATCTGAATTTGATGTTGAACCAGTAGATAAAAAGTACATTTGGAAACCAGTCATGTGCTGGAGCGATTTTAAATGGATATGACTTAGAGACATTTTCAGACCATACAATCCAGATTTGTATAAAAATGGGAATTTTGTCAATATTAACACCAGCATTGATTTATCTCTTATCACATATTTACAGCTCAAATAAGACATAGGGTGCAGTTACTCTTTTATCTAGTAACATGAAAAAAAACATGAACATGAAATACACTCTAGGTTTAAACGTTATATTCTATGCTTCAGAGAATTTACTATCTAACTATACATACAAATCATGTGTATATACAATACATTTACAATATATGTTTTGTTTGTTTGATTGTTTTTGCAATATTTCTAAAGCTTGGACAAAATTATCCTGCCTTTACCAGTCTAACATAATAATTGTTCTTTGTCTGTACAATATCTAATTACTTTTAAACATTATATTACAATAGCTTTAGGTTTACTTCTGCTAATCACAGTCCGTCATAGAATGTTGTTTGCCTCCTACAGAAAAGCTCCTGCGTATACAGACAGTAGCGTACGATAATTGTGTGCTACGGCACCAGTGGCATGATAAACAAGGTGTTAATGGGCAGTTGGCAGTTTATTGTTCCAACCATGTTTGCGCTGCTGTCTGGGAGGACAGCTTGTGATTCTTTACCATAATACAACTTATAATTTGTTCAAGCTTTCTGCACATGGGAGGACATTGCATTTTACAGTTATTTGGTAGAATTGCTGATGTCTGTTTAGTAACAGTTACAATATGTTTAAAGTAGGGATGGCACAATCCAGTTTTTTCAGTCCCGATACCTATACAGATATCGGCCTTTGGGTATCGGCCGACACCGAGTACCGATCCGATTCCAGTGTTAAATTAAGTTTTAAGTTAAATTGCAAAGTAAATGACGGTGAATCTCTATTTTAGGTCTTAGATGCATTTTAGAAACCTACTGCTGATAGTGTGGCCTGGGTAGGTTAGACATGGCTGATGCTTGACAGTAGACATACGCGTGTAAATTAATTTAACCCTCGCGCTGTCCTATGGGTCAAAATTACCCGGGGCACTTGCCAGTAGCGGGCAGCAACCACAACACGGACATATGACATTCCGCGGTTTGCTCCCCCTGCTGCTAGTCTG
>JAODUH010005825.1:2500-32328 GCA_027564835.1 Typhlichthys subterraneus | reverse complement strand
AGAGATATAGAGAGAGAGAGAGAGAGAGAGAGAGAGAGAGAGAGAGAGAGAGAGAGAGAGAGAGAGAGAGAGCGTAAACTTGATGTTGTAAAAAAAAAATTCTGTAAGGATATAAAACCTTGAGACAAGTGGATGCTCCTCTCTCAAACCCGCTGCGATCTCAGTGGTGGAAATGTTGCCGTTGGGGAGGGTCGACATTGAGGTGACATTGATGCTATGTAGATGAGAGCGAGGACCCTGCGCTCCATGTTACGTCCCTTTTCGCGCAACTTAGAAGGTGGCAGGCGCGAAGCGAAGCAGCTCCGTCGTCTTTCCCCTCCTGTCTTTCAGCACCACTATTTTTGGACAGCACCACGCGCTCAAAGAATAATTTGTTGCCCACTCAGGATAATAGTTCTGTTCGCAAACCTCGCTTCGAAAGATTTTGTTTTGATCGCAACCATTGGAAGTGAAAGGATTTAACTTTGTTTTAAACAGAGACGCACATATTTTGCCATCGAAAAGGACTAATCTAGACTGTTGTTGTAAGTACACTGCTTGTATTTAAAAGTCCGTTTTTTTTATTTAACACACTGTCCAAAGAACAGTTGGGTAGATGCGCTGTGATGGTATGAAAGCAAAGGTTGATGCGCATGGATTTGCGCCCTTATCCTAGTTCATTACAAACTAAGTGTTTCTAAATGTTGCCTTTTTCTGTACATTTGTGAAGCTTTTCGAACAAAACGTTTCAAATATATATATTGTGCGTCATATTGCAACGTATGAGCATTTGCGCATCATTTCTTTCATAGGCGCATTAATAAAGGTGTGAAGGCAAATATCATTTTTATTTCATATACTGTTGCCTAGCCTAATATATTGGATAAATGCATCACGTAAAATGTAAACCATCAAACGTGCTATATGCAAATGCATATAAACAAGCCATAATTAGTCATGCACAAAAGGTATATGCATAAGCAAACGTTAGGCTGAGCTGAAACAATAAGTAGGCCTATTGCCTTTTCAGTTAAATAAAATATAATTTTCTAGCAGATTACATACACATTTTCCATTGTAGAAAACTGGGAGTTTGTTCAGTTTACAGCTACATCTTATTATAATAATTATGAACTTTTTTATTTTATGCTTTTGCTGAAAAAGCCCATAGGCCTATACATTTGAAAACATATTTAAATTAGCCTATTAATTTCTCCCAGCGAATTAGGCTATTATACTGTACATTGTCGCATGCTTTTGTAACCTTAATGAGTTTAATTGCTCATCTATTGTTACCCGCAGTAGAATTTGACATAATAAATGTGGCAATTATATTTATGTATAGGCCTAATTTCTTTGTTTGATCCATAGTGTTTACGGCGAATGTTGCAACATTTTTTATTTTCTGACAAGGTCTAAATATAAAATCATATATAGTCAAAGGCCTAAATAATAAAATGTTTCAATTGCATTTGACTGGGAAAATACATATGTTACCTGTTAACTAAAATACTTTATTTTTGCAGGGTCTCTATATTTCTGTTAAGGTGTTCCTGTTTCTGCATCCTTTCATCCGACGTAATTGGGGCGCCTGTCCACGGAATCCAAACATCTGTGTGGGTGGACTAGTGCTGAAACCCTCGTCCATTGGTCAGGATTAGCAAACATCTGCAGATACCATGGCAACCAATGGAACCAAAGCCTCCGATGGACACGTCTTTACTGAGGCTGTTGTGAACGATGCACCAACTACGAACGACAAACCCAA
Organism: Typhlichthys subterraneus; assembly: GCA_027564835.1. NCBI lineage: Eukaryota > Metazoa > Chordata > Actinopteri > Percopsiformes > Amblyopsidae > Typhlichthys > Typhlichthys subterraneus. The sequence continues at coordinate 30,581 of JAODUH010005825.1, read as the reverse complement.
AACCTTGGTCGTGAAAGTCCAGAAGACGAAAAAGGAACTTCCCGAAAGAGAAAATTGGGCTGGGAAATTTGACTTTCTCCTGTCTTGTGTTGGATATGCAATTGGACTTGGAAATGTCTGGAGATTTCCGTATTTATGTGGCAAAAACGGAGGAGGTAATCAAAAAGAAATCTAGGCATTTCACACCAAAATAGAGGTTAAATAACAACGTGCCAGTTTGACTCAGGCGATCACATAAAATATAAAATGCCCCTCTTCCCGATTACTGTGCGTAATTGCGTAACCAAAAGCAAGGCCACGATTTGACATTTGTTACAAACTAAATATTTATGTAGCCAAATCTGTCTGGATAATTTTCTATGATTGTTTTTGCTTATCTACATTTCCTTACACGTCTATACTTGTCACTTGTTTTATTCAGGGGCCTTCTTGATTCCCTACTTTTTGACCCTCATATTTGCTGGTATGCCCCTGTTCCTTCTCGAGACTTCTCTTGGTCAATACACGTCAATCGGAGGGCTCGGGGTGTGGAAACTGGCCCCCATGTTCAAAGGTAAATGCGCATAATACGTCGAGCATGGCCTTTTAATTGAAGCATAATAAACACAGATTGATGTATTCACTACTTAGCCCATACGTGTTAATTAGAGTTTGATTTTTAAAATAATAATAGATGGGTCTACATAAGAATAACAGTGTATCCTAGTATCTTTTCTACTAATCTGTCCTCCACCAAAAGGTGTTCAGGCATGTTCTCCTCTGTTACAGCATACGATGAATCTATGGATGTAAATTATTAAAATGTTAATTTTTTCCCCTGATCTGCTGTTATAGGCGTTGGGCTGGCTGCTGCAGTCCTGTCCTTCTGGCTTAACATCTATTACATTGTAATCATTGCCTGGGCTATTTACTATCTGTACAGCTCCTTCACCACTGTGAGTATCAGACAGGACAACAGAAATCACAGAGATAATATTTTACAGTATCAGGGTTGGGAAGGTACTGATTATATGTAATCGGTAACTCATAAAAAAAAACTGTCTAACTGTAATCCATTACAGTTAAAAAATAAAATAGTGGAATCAGATTACAGGTTGTTTTGTTTTTTTTATGTGAAGGGAAGTTTACTGAAGAAAAATGCATAAAACAATTGGCTGTTCTCTTATTTACCTTTCATTAATGTCAATCAATAATTGAAATTAAGTCCTAATTTAATATGATCCCCTGAGCCACATCAACGGTCCCAAATATATAAAGATTTGGCGCGCCAATGCAGTATTGCTTTTGATGAAATTTCAAAGAACGAAAGTGCTTAGGCGTAAAGTAATCTAAAAGTAATGGACAGTAATCAAATGATGTCACTAAATTTAAGTAATCCAAAAATTACCTTACTGATTATAATCTTAGTCTGGTAACTAGTAACGGATTACAAAAAGTAACCTATCCAAGCATGTGCATTGCAAGGGCAGAAAAAGCATGGCAGTGCGACCTGTACAATTCATTTCCACAAAGTGTCTGTATTAATATATATATATATATATATATATATATATATATATATAACAAAATGGCAGATTTTTGCATTAGGTTAGCCTATGTAGCAGTTTATTTTTTGTCAATGCTCCTACAGCACTGTGAGCTGTAGGAGCCATGAGTGTGACATTTATTGCTTTCTTTCCCACATAATTACAGCTGAGCACAATGTATTGATGAATGCAGTTACGGATGAGGCATTCATTCCGAGATGAGCGTGAAATCCAAGCGTCTCAAACGAGTATCTTAGACTTGGCTGGGTGACAACTGAGAAAGGGCCTTGGCAGCAGGCAAATGGTCCATGTAAAGAGAGCTCCCTGTATTTTGTTGTGCTTCCTTTTTTTCATGCACTTTTCCCATGCAGGATCTGCCATGGCAGTCGTGTGGCAATCCATGGAACACAGACAGCTGCTACACCAACTACAGCATCAAGGACACCACCAACCTCACCAGCGCTGTGGTGGAGTTCTGGGAGTAAGCAGACAAGAAATCTGTTAAGCGGCATAACATCTTGGCGTTGCGCAATCATGCACACATAATAATAGCCCCGCTGAGATGACAGCACTCCTCTAATGGGTCGAAAATGAAGCTCGTTCAGTTGAACCTGTGTTTTTTTTTTTTTTGCCTATATTGGCTGTTAACATCAAAGCACTAAAAGGCACACTGCTATGCCCCAGAAGCACAGCTCTGCCCCTGGTGTGCATTATGTAGGGGGAGGGTAGAGGTTGCTATGAGCCTGTGAGTGTTGGAGGAATAGTTGAGAGAGTGCGGCACTTATGTGTCTCACCATCAATCTCAAGAAAATCCCTTGGCGAATACTGACTGATGGGGGGGGGGGGGGTATAAAGGAGACATAATCCCATGATCCACTCGGGGGCTCCATTGCGTACTGTATGTATGAGGCGTCGATGTAACGCCTTTGCGCTGCTTCCCTGCAGACGTAACATGCACCAGATGACCGACGGCCTGGAGAAGCCAGGCGAGGTCAGACTCCCTCTGGCCATAACGCTAGCCATCGCATGGGTCCTGGTCTACTTCTGCATCTGGAAGGGGGTTAGCTGGACGGGCAAAGTAAGAGCATTGAAATACTTTTATATCAACATGAAGGGGATGATGTGTGGTGGATCCTCAACATTTCGCTGGAATTGGGAAAGATTATTAATACTATGCATGTATTATTAAAACTAAGACATTTTTTTGCCATTTCAATGGCTATATTATGGACTATCCTATCTAAGTTCAATGTACAGTGGAAATTATTACATTTAATTCAAATCAAAATACTGCTGTCAGTTTGGGATTTGCATACCTGTCTTACAGTAGTCATGCTAAATGACACTTGTTAAAGTTTTGAGAGATTGTACACACTCATTTACAAACCAGTGTACGCATCATGCTGCTTTTACCAGTCATACTTACAGAAGGTATGCTTTTAAAATGCTGTGCCATAGTGAAACTTAAAATAATGCTTTCTGTTGCTTTTTTCCTTATTTTGGGGGTGTTTCACTGTAAAATGTTGTCATTTAGTTGTCTTATTTTTAAAGTAATCAGTTTCCAGTGTGAGGATGTAAATCCGAGGGTTAGGGTTAGAGGGTTCAAAAGATCAATTCTGCTTGAAGTTAAATGAACATTCCAGCATTATAGTGTAGGGCCTTGTAAAATGTGTACAGAAGATGTAGAGCGCTAGCATGAGATGAACCCATGCATTCTGGGGTCAGCATTCTAGGTCACTGTATTGTGCCTTGGGTCCTCATGAGACAGAACACCATTCATAGGGAGTAATTAACTTACAGCTCTTCAGAAAACTCTTACCCTTTGCCTGTCACTCACTCCTCAGAATGCAAGCAGATTTGTTCCTCCATGTTCTCCATATAATGAATGAATATGCAGACGTATGTGCTCTCCATTCTCTTGTGTTCTCATCATGCTTTGGATCCTTCAGGTGGTGTACTTCTCAGCCACTTACCCCTATTTCATGCTGTTCATCCTGTTTTGCCGTGGTATCACTCTACCTGGGGCTATCGATGGAATACTCTTCTACATCACTCCAGACTTTAACAAGCTGAAGGAGTCAGAGGTAAGATCTGTTTTGTTACAGTGTGCGTTTGCTAATGGTGGACTGAGCTATCGTAAGGGTTTGTTGGATTTGTTGGATTTCAGTTGAGGTTGAGTTCTGATTTGCAGGCAAAATATTTGCTTCTAAACCGGGGATGTTATCAAGGATGACTCAAGGGATCAATATGTTTTTATTATCATTCCAGAACATGTTGATGCATGAAAGGGAATTAAATGAAGTGCTTAGGGCCCAATATCAGCATTATCATAATCAATAATAATATCGATAATAAAATCGATACAAAAAAGCAATTAAAAAATCCATCCATCAGTTTATCCATCCATCCATCCATTGTCAACCGCTTATCTGGATTCGGGTCGCGGGGGCAGCAGCTCTAGCAGGGAACCTCTTACCCTATTTCTAAGGGAGATGCCAGCCACCCTCTTGAGAAAACGAATTTTGGCCGCTTGTACCTGCAATCTAGTTTTTTTGGTCATGACCCACCCTTCATGACCATAGGTAAAGGTAGGAATGAAAATTGCTTGGTAGATCGAGAGCTTTGCCTTCTGGCTCCCACTGCTCCGATTGTCCGGCCAATATCCCTCTCCAATGTCCCCTTACTCGCGAACAAGACCCTGAGGTACTTGAACTCCTTAACTTAGGGAAAGGATTTATTCCCTACCTGGAGTAGGCATTCCATCGGTCTCCTGCTGAGAACCATGGCCTCAGATTTAGAGGTGCTAATCCTCATCCAGCCGCTTCACACTCGGCTGTGAACCAATCTAATGAGTGCTGAATGTAACAGACTGATTATGCCATCAGGACCACATCATCTGCAAAAAGCAACAATGAGATCCCCAGGCTACTGAACCGCAACCCCTCCCCATCACAACTACACATCGATATCCTGTCCATGAATATCACAAACAGGATTGGTGACAAACCACAGCACTGGCTGAGACCAACCCCCACCTGAAACAAGTCTGATTTTAAAGCCAACAATCTGTACACAGCTCTCGCTTTAGACATACAGGGATTGGATTGCCCTTAAAAGGGACCCTCTCAGCCCATACAGTACTCCCGCAGCATCTCCCACAGTACCTTCCGGGTGACCTGGTCATAAAGACCGGATGGGCATAATCCCAGGCCCACTCAAAGATCCTTGAGAGTAAAGAGCTGGTCCACGGAAACCCCATTGTTCCTCTTCAATCTGAGGTTTGACTATTGACCGAACCCTCCTTTTCAGCACCCTAGAGTCCCTTTACCAGGGAGGCTGAGAAGTGTGATACCCCTATAATTGGCACGCACTCTCTGGTCCTCCTTTTAGAACAAGAAAACCACCACTCCGGTCAGCCACTCCATGGGCACTGTCCCAGACTTCCACACAATATTAAAGAGGCGTGTCATCCAAGACATGTCCTCCACACCCAGAGCTTTCAGCATTTCTGGACGGATCTCATCAATCCACTGCCACTCCTTGATATTTGAGCTGTTTGACTACCTAAGTGACATCCACCAGGGTAATAGATGATAATGCCAATCTTAAACTCTGCCTCTCCCTCTAACCTAGAGGTTAGTTGGATTCAGTTAGTCCTTTCTCTGCCAAATTACCTCCTCAGTTGAGGTGAACAGCATCCCATCCTTACTGTACACACCTTGGATGTACACACCTTGGACAAAAAAGCAAAGATTCTGGCTTTGCATACTACATAGTATTTGCGCAATAATGTGTTTGTTGTATTTAGCTATTAACTGTTTATAGTTTTTATGATTCTTTAATGCAATGATATTTATGTACATGTTTTAAAATACATAATTACATCATTAAGGAGTAAGGACAAGATGTAGTGCACTTCATGTGCATATAACATTACTGATTTTTCAAAGGATAAATTAACAGTTTATTTATTAATGGTTCAGGTTTGGCTGGATGCTGCCACTCAGATTTTCTTCTCCTATGGCCTGGGGTTGGGTTCTTTGATTGCTCTGGGCAGCTACAACCCTTTCCATAACAACGTCTATAGGTATGCTATATTACACTTGCATGTTACAGTAATATGCATCACAAATACCCTGATATTTAATGTACAACGTACTGTATGTGTAACCTTTCTTAGACAGCTTATATGTAATAGGTTCACAGCATTTAGGACTTTCTACATTTGAGATGTGACATCATACAGTGGTGTACCGTATGTTATTGGTCATTCTGTGTTGGACCTACAGTATTGGTCTTCATTGTTGTGGCACTATGCAGGGAGGGCCCTGTGTAAAATCCCAGTCATTTTGTCTGCCTTTGTCACAGCGCATTAAACACTTTTCAGTGCCAAACACCCCTTGTCTTTAGCTCCTGACCTCTATTACAGGTCAAAATAAATTATTTGGGTGTTTCTGCTAGAGCGTGAAATGGCTTCCCTCCCCGTCCCGTCCTCCTCCTAATCCCCACCACCTCTCTCCAAAATGTGGGAGATATTGATAAGGAACTGATATTGTCAACAATGGCTGCTGTCTCTCCCGTACAGAGACTCTATCATCGTCTGCTGCATCAACTCCTTCACCAGCATGTTCGCGGGCTTTGTCATCTTTTCCATTGTGGGTTTCATGTCCAATGTGACAAAGAGACCCATTGCTGATGTGGCAGCCTCAGGTAATTGCAAGCAGTGTTGGATTTCAATAGTGACAAGAGAAACAGGAAGGTGATTCTTGGTAGTGTGCAGGAACCTCATGCAGCACATTATTTTACCCGGAATATCTGAAAAGGTCTTCCTGTTTTCTGTTGATTATCCAGGCATGGATTACGTACTTAGTACTTAGTATTGATTTTCCTTGATGACACCCATTTTACAAGCAGAGTTGGATTTATATTTACATACACAATACATTACAGTTAATATTAATACCTATTTGAATTGTATTACACTTTTATCACAGTCATATTACAATATTAAACTTTTATTACAATATTAATACTTTAATTGATTTTGGAATATACAGTATCAGGTTTCTTGTTTGTTTGTGTGTTTGTGTGTTTCTTTGTTTGTTTGTTTGTTTGTTTGTTGGTTTGTTTGTGTGTGTGTTTTCTTAATGACACTCAGCGCCATGTGTGTGTCCTGCTCAGGCCCAGGCCTGGCATTCCTAGCCTATCCTGAAGCAGTCACCCAGCTGCCTGTCTCCCCCCTCTGGGCCATCCTCTTTTTCTCCATGCTGTTGATGTTGGGAATTGACAGCCAGGTAAACCTTCAAACTGAAACCTGAAAACAGACCTATCAAACTATCATTTGTAATAATAAGGCTGTCGTACTGACCAGCAACCAAATACTGACTTAATTGACGTTAAGATGAATGCCAACTTAATGAATTAAGCAATAGAATGGTTATTACTATTTTCACATGAATGGAAATGGTTTAACAATATTGTAGTGTTAATGTTTCCCACCAAACATCCAAGTAGCATGTTGAACATTGTGAAACATATTGTAAAGAGTTTGTTATTGCAAGTACAGTATGCCTTTACGTGACTCTGACATAATGCTGCACAGTTCTGTACTGTGGAGGGTTTCATCACAGCACTGGTCGATGAATTCCCCCGGACCCTCAGGGCCAGACGTGAGATCTTCATCGCCATCGTCTGCCTCATCTCCTACGTGATTGGGCTGTCCAACATCACACAGGTAAATAAAAATAGATAATAATCACTATGTTCAATCGTAAAAGTTTAATACAAATACAATAATACAAATATGTAACATGTACTGTATTAGCATAGATACCAGACATACTGATTGACATTTTGACATATTGTACTGACTAGATATATAAATATATACTGCGCCATAACATTGTCATTATTGTACAGAAAAAAAAATTGGAAGTATAGTATAGGTTCTGTGTGTGTGTGTGCATGCGTGCGCGTGAGTGTGTGTGTCTGCATGTGTGTGCATGTGTATGTGTGTGTGTGTGTGTGATACACTGACAAAGGTCAAGGTAATGCTAACCCTTCACACTAGAATACTCTTTGTCAAAATGGCTTCACACTATGCCCTAGCCCTGTGGGTCTCTAAGTGGTGATCGGTACCCCTGGGGGGTTGCGAGACACAGTGGAGGGATTCAGAGGGATAAAGTGATTATAAATTGCATATTTTATCCATAATTGACCATTCCCAAGTCCTGCCTCTTTTCACCTGTCCGCCAATGACAGTTGAGCATTTTTTTAATTCGACAGACGCTCCTTCAACTGTCTGTTTTCCTGTTATAGGCTGTGTTCGAAATGTCCACTTGCTCACTCACTCATTCCCTAAGCAGTGTTTACTGAATTGAACACTAGGCAGCAGACAGCCATTGATGCATTTTGGACACTTATCAATACTTCTTACACTAATGCATGCGGCAGATATTCATCTGTATAATGTAGGCTATTGTTGCATAAGCAAACGGCAGAATATATAATAAATGGGTAACATAAATAAACGCTATCCATACAAAGCAGTCAATACATTGCCTTATAGGCCTATATTAAAATAACCGTTATTAGCCATTGTTGTAGCTCTGGTATAATAGCCTAACTAATAACAAGCTACTTAACGTAGCCTGTTTCTTACAGTTCACACAACATATATGGCAGAGGAGAAGCTACAGCATAGTCACAATGTTACTCTGAGTCTTCATAAAACGTACGTAGGAGACTACTCTTACTCAGGAATGTTTTCTTACACTACAAAACATTCAAAGACTGGTCAGTAACAGTAGCCTAAAGACCTGCCTGCTTTACAGAGCTATGGTAGGTGTCGACATAATTCTTTGATCATACCGGTACATTACAGATCATCATAAGACCACTGAGCAACAACAACCAATTTAAATGCATAATATAAATAACACATATTGATTACTACTAGTTAGTCTAGTTCACTAGATTAGTGACACTAATCAATGAAAATATGGCTGTTCTAAAGTTACAGCATTTATCCATCGCAGAAATTAAAGAAATCTAGTCTGACGGCTTCTTCTGTCAACACTTTGACAGCACGCCACAATGCATGATGGTCTACATCGACCGATGTAGCATACATCCTCGGTACATTACTTTTGTAGTGACTATTTAGTGAACACAATTTTCAGTTGGGATTTGGAACAACACTTCAAAATGGCTGATGGCACTACGTATGTACATGCACTACATAATGAAGGAGTGGACATTTTGAACACAGCCATAGCCTACCATGTTGGTTTTTCCAACCTAGATACAGTAACTAGGTTGAACAGGTAAAAGAAGAGGGTATTGGGATCGGTAAATTGTTGGTAGTACAGTTTATCTGTTATGTACTCTGCTAATATCCTATATTAAATTACTATCAAATAATACAGCTGTTTGCTTCTACCTCTGGGGATTGAGGGGTTGCAAGTCTCTGGCACTGTTATTTTGGGGGGAGAACCCCTGCCCTATCCACTGCTTTGAGTAGTGTGTCTCAAGGTATTGTTACTGTATGCTTGGTGTGTGCTGCTGGAGTGCTGGTCAATGACAAGTAATAGTAATACTGTGTTTCCGAAGGAAGGCCCAGATTGCCATTGTTGCAATGAGAGGCCACCAGTCCTTGCCAGGCAATATATCTGGTGCTCTCAGCCTCGATGTTATTCCACTTGACCGAGTTTGTACTGTACAGCTAATGCTCACTGCCTCTCCTCTGCCCTGCCATCTCCTTTGCCCCCGTGTCTCTTTCCTTTCATGTCTTCCCCTTTTCTCTTGTGTTCTCTCCCATCTTCTCCTCTTAAAGGGTGGCCTGTACGTGTTTAAGCTATTTGACTACTACTCTGCCAGTGGAATGTGTCTTCTTTTTCTGGTATTCTTTGAGTGCGTCTCCATTTCGTGGTTTTACGGTGAGCCAAACAATATGTCCCACTGTTATTATGATGTATTATTTAGGGTTGGTTATATTTACTGTAGAAACGAACATGTAAAGACAACTGTCCTTACAGATGAAGCCTCAGCAACACATATTACTCAGGCACCAGACGTCTGTGTCATTTCCTGTGTATTTATGCGTGGCTTGTTTGTTTTAGGTGTGAATAAATTCTATGACAACATTGAAGAGATGATTGGTTATAAGCCCTGTCTGTGGTGGAAGGCCTGTTGGGTTGTCTTCACCCCTCTCATTGTGGTCGTAAGTATTATCAGTTTGGAACAGGCTGGATTTAACCACATGTCTTTCATTGAGCGGTAAAGGTTTTTTTTTTGCTTGCAGTGATTAGGAATTGCAATCTCTAAGTGGCACATTGTCCAGAATTCTCCTGACATTTACGCTCGCTAGACGTGTGGAATCGGTCACTGAGAACAAAGAGCCCAATAGAGGGCAAAGTAAATGGGAATCGTTTGGACAGAATCAATGTGAACATCTTTCGTCTGTCCGTCTCATCTACTAGGGAGTGTTCCTGTTCAGTGCCGTGCAGATGGTCCCCCTCACCATGGGAGACTATGTTTTCCCCGCCTGGGGGCAGGGGGTGGGCTGGTGCATGGCCCTCTCATCCATGGTCCTTATCCCAGGCTACATGGGCTACATGTTCCTCACTCTCAAGGGGACGTACAAAGAGGTACCAGAAGCACTGTGCTGTAGCATTGACTGTACTGTATGTGTGTCTGAAGCCAGCACGGCTTTACATTATCATCTCTGTCATCGCTGGGACTTGAGCATTTTATTTGCTGACACTTTAGTTCATGCACAATTTAGCAACAACAAAGCTTTTTCACACAGATTGAAGGCCCAGCCATCCGAATGTTAAGTGTCATATTAAATTGTTATTCCTATATTGTGCTCAATGAATTTTAGCAAACTCTTGCATTACGGAAAGACATATAAAAACTGGCGTTGTGAATATAAATGTTAATTTGAGAATAGAGATGTGCAATAATAGGTGTATAAAGTGTAATAAAGTGCATTAGATATGTACAGTTACAGTATTGATGCTGTTGATCAATAGCACATAATGACTTTTACATTGAGGGCTGCAGTCAGCCGCAAGGGATTAAATGAAAACCTTAAATCTATACAGTCTTTGTCGACTCATAATATGGACCCTCAGCGGAAGAATATAAAGCCGCTGTTCACTGAATAAATGGTTGTTAATTGCAAGGCGGAGCGACTTGCTGTCAGAGGCGATATGCAGGTGTCAGATCCTTCAAGAGCAGCTGATGGCTGATTGTGTAATTGTAGCAATCAGCCATCTTATTAGTGCTCTGCACTCAGGCAGACGCTTGCCATCACAAACACTCCTAACCTAACCGAGACACAGTTTTACTCACAGATTGTTGACAGTCAAATGTGTTTCTTTCTCTCCGGTAGTTTGGTATAGGATAGCAGCTCTGTCCTTGTATGTTTTTGTTACCCAAAATGTTCCACATTCTCCTTTCTGTGGCATTATTTTGTAATAAACAAAGTGGAATTTTATTCCCGCTGGTATTTATTTAGTGCTTGTCTCCTGCCCCCGAAACTTGGGTACCTTGTTACTGTACCATGCACTGTGTCTACAGCTACTGTATACATGATGCATCCAAATTAATTATAGCTGAATTAATAGGTTTCCAAATTTGATTGTTTATGCATTTATGGTGGTTTGTGTTTCATCGCGGCCTTTGTAGCAATCAAGAAGTAGGTGTCTGAAACCAATAAAATGTTACTACATTAATTCACCTACATACAAATAGTTATACACATACAAAAATATCCAAAGATCTTTATGAGCTCAGGGGTGTGCATGATCATCAATGCTAAAATCCCTTGCCAATTTGACTAGGTTTCAGAAGATGTCACCATAACAAATAACTGTCTTGGGGATTAGAGTCAGAAAGACGTGTGATGGTGTGGACAGCCAGCTAGAAGTCTAAGAGGTCATCCAAGCTATCTTAAACAGCTGTTCGTGCTTCGGACTTCCTCCACCGCTCCATCCCTCAATTTCACAGCATCTGTCAGCTGCTCATTATCATTGGTTTAATTACATCTTTCTGCGCTTTGCCTCCCCAGCGTCTGAGGATAATGATTAAACCGGTGGTTCTGGTGAAGACCCAGGAAAATGGCCCTGAGCAGCAGATAGACAACCAGAACCAGAACCCAGCCACTGAGGAGGCCTACATCTAGAACCTTCTGTCTTGTGTCTGTCTGGGACCAGCACTGTTCACACAGAATATAACGTAATCCAGGTTGGGAGCAACCATCAGACATCCATGTCTGCTTTTATTCACCTACCTCTTGGGAACATGTGAGACCAACCTGATTACACTATCATTATTTTAATGTTTTTTGTTTGTTTATTTGTATGATACAGAGTACAAAAATATTGAGGACGGACAAACTACCCAGCGATGTTGTTGTGATAGTTTGCAATTCATTATGCAAAAAATGTTAGTCCTAGGAAGTCATTGTATTTTGAATTTATAATTTAAATTTGGAGGCCCGGTGTGATTCAAGTCTTGTGTTACTGCTAACAAAAGTATTTACAAATAATGTATCTATTAAATACTATTATTGTACAAAGAAATACATAGTTTAAATTCCGTTTGCTTGTATATGAAATACATACATTACATTTAATGCGGTGTATTAGGTGAATAAATGCAATATGAAGATACTGTAGCAAGGTGAAAACTGAATATTGAGCAATGTGCAACAGGCAAGGCCAAATGTATATGTGTAAAATTATAACTTAGCCTGACTGTTAGTCCCTCCCAGTATTCTGCAGTTAGCCATGTTTACCACCCAGTTATTCGGCTACATTTGAAAAGCACAAGGCCAGTATGGATTTCATGCTATCCAACTTTTTTTGAAATTATTGAATATCTTCAAAAACAAAAAATAACGTACAGTATATAGTATGAATAACAAGACTGTTAAAATTGATTCTTTGTTTTTTAAAGAACAATAACTTTGTATGTTGTCTGAAAACTTTTTTTAGAATCATTATAGGATGTTTTCTATCTACTGTAACTTTAAGAGTGAGAAGGACCAAAATCATAATCCTACAGCATCAAAACCGATGAAGACATCAATGAAAGAAACTATTTTGAAAATTCCCCGCACAGTAATCACTTGTTTGTACAGTATATTATGATTCTTAGGCTACCGCATTTGAGAAAGACCAGGCTGCCATCGCTGATACAAAATGTCAAATGGGAGGGAGATATATGAGAAACTTTGATATTAGCTACCACTATCCCCATGAAAAACTGTTTACTTACATTTTGTAACCCACTCCTCAGGAATAAAGGTAGTAGTGACCAAATTATCTTAAAGACTACCACAATACACTGAGAACAGTAAAGCTATAATATTTAACTAATTTCAATTAGTTTAAGTAAAGATGGTAACCTAAGTAATAACTTTAAAACACGACACACTGATTAAACGTGTTACTTATATTATTTTAGATATTTCTCTAGCGCATTCCTTTTAGTGTGTAAAAACTGTGAAGGCCTTCGGTCAGTCTGTTTCGAAGAAGCCATAGCTCGTTTCTGTCCTATTGCATGTGCAGGTTTCTACTGTAATGTGTTAGGGAAACATTGGTGACATGGTGAAGCTAGAGGATAGGACGGAATGTTTACATGCATAATATTTTGATATTGTGAGCATGTATGCATGCATGGTCACTGTGTGAAGTTCAGTTAGTGCGCTTGGTTAGACAATAAGATAGGGTAATCAGATACAACATTATGTTGGCCAGCTGGCACCATTCCTTATCATTTGGTAAAGGAAAACCTATTATTACATATCAATTTGTTTGGCAGTATAAAAAGAGACATATATAAATATACTACACATATACATATATATAGAGAGAGATATTTAAATTATATTGTAGGCCTGTTGACTCCACACAAAAAAACAAGGATCATACAGTAGTTTGCTTCGGTGGCAGCTACGCGCAACAGGGATCAGTTTAAATTAGTCCCTCTTATTTTTTTGCAAAGCTATGTAAATTTAAATGATGAAGGGTTCCATGCATTTTGTGTAAAGTTACCATACTGCAGTTTTCTCTCTTGAATGATCTTGTAAAACTGGACTATGTGATACATGTGTCTGTGAATGTCTGTACAACATGTTATTCTTTTATCATAAATGTAAAGGAAATCTGATATTATTTGATCTGCAATAATATGATTATCTCAGAAAATAAAGCACATATCTCTATGAAATGTTTAAAAAAAAATCATATTTACAATAACAATAACAGAGTAATAATAATGACTTCAATAATATAATAGACACTGTCTAGTCAGAGAATATGGTTTTAACTGTTTCATGGGCCTAATGTAAAATATTCTATGTAAAAATATATAATAGATGTCTTTAGATGTGTTATATGAAAAAGCATGATTGCCATATGTTATCTGAAAAAAAAATAAAGACCTATAGAAATAATGACTGTACAGTATAATCTTTATTAGAATAGACAACCATCCATATTGTTTCAAATGACTACATGCTGAAATGTATTCATCTACATAAACATCATTTTGGAAATTAATTTGCATATCATTCAGAATAATACATCATTTTAAACCTGTATTTACTAGCAAACAATATTCCATTGTATTCTGGTTTAGGGTCATACTTCTAAATGTAATTAATTTCAGCATGTCACACATCACAGTCAGAATTAGACCATATTTATAACACGCCAATGGTTAATGCTTTTTGCTATAAAAAGCAACATACTACCAACTTATAACGTATTACATACACTAAATGCATCCCAAAAATAAATAGATATAAAAAATTATAGAAAAACGATTTAGTTTTCATTTGAGTTATTAGTCGAAAATGCCTGGAGAAAAAAATCCAAATTATGCATACCCCATGAAAACACATCAACATTTTCTGGTTTGCATGCTTTGGCAACCGTTATTGTACTATGTAGTAGGCACAATTCTGTCTCTCATGCAAACAACACACATTATTTTGAATGTGAGCATTATGTGTGTGTGTGTGAGTGCGTGCGTCCGCCCGCATACTTGCGGTGTGTGCCATTTAGGTCTGTGTGTTTATGTGCCTGTGTGTGTACAGTATGTGTTGTAGCTTTAGTTGCTATTGCAGCAGTGCAAATGACACAGTCTCTCTGCACAGACGTAAGCATAGTGACTCTGACAGCTCCGGTCTAGCAGAGGCAGTAGCAGCTCACAGCCTTCCTTGAGGGGCCTGGCCATGCACACAAATGGTAGAATTGCTAATCTGCTTCCTTCCCTGCAGGGTACACAGTAGATTGCATGCTCTACCACTGCATCATCGCCACCAAGGCTCCATCCATCGCGTCACAGTAACTGATCCATGTGAAAGACATTTGGCGAGCTTACAATATACATCCAAAGAAAGTGCATTAGAATGGATGGATGGAGGGAATGATGATACGTGCGCAGATTATAGGCTCATTTGGATTAGTCATCTCCAAACTAGATATCCCAAACGGATAATTGTATGCAATATCTATCTCTTTCTTTTGGTAAATGTGAGATGTCTTAGTCTTTTGTGAATTATTTACACATTTCAGTCATATATGTTACATTTTACACAGCTTTAGCATGATGTGACACATTTTGTGATTATGACATCGATATTCATCACATTAACCCACTCCATCAAGCCACGGCTTTGCAGCTGTTTCTTTACCTTTATAACTAGCTACTGATAGCATATCAGTTCTCTGCAGGAAGACAGACAGACAGCTAAGAGACTGCCACATATCCTTATCACTGCCGACCATATGACGGGAGTGTTTTCTATCAAAGCATTGTAACGAACAGTTTTAATTGCCTGCATGGCAGGCCCTGCCAAATCCTACTGGAACTATAAGCATGCTTACATACACACACGCACACACACACACACACAAAGGACATCTATAAGCAAACATCTATACGGTGCCTCAATCAGGTCATCTTTCTAATTCAATTAGAGAGGGCGAGATGTCCATTTAGAAAATAATTATACATTTCTTTGGTAAATAAATATGAATTTGACTGTACATACTGTAACACTAAGGAGGGGCTTCTTAAATGTTTTCTCATTCGTTCACCCTCACTCTGTAGAGATGGCACTGGGACAATGGTTGTACAGTATTAGAGGATCTTTTGTTGTCGAAGCCTGTGACCACATTGATGCGAAGAGATTGGCAAATCAATATAAAATACTGATTTTAATGTCAACAAAGTAATATGCCTTATCTTTTTTTGACACAGCAGTAATGATTCAGAGGGATCTAGTACAGTATGTATAAAGCCAACTGCTAAATGAGCTTGAATATTTATTGTCAATATGCATCAATGAGTGCTTTAACAGTCTATTATTTATATATATATTTAGTTATTTATTTATTTATTACACTACTTCAATATAAACTGTATTTTCGACATTAAATACATTGTCCTCCAATGTGATTTATTGACAGTTGAAACGCAAATGTATTCCCCAGCTCACTACAGTACAATACATTAGGAGGAGAACATGCGTTGACAAGTCTTCCTACTGGTTTCAACAGCGGAAAGAGGCAAACGAAGGAGTGAACGTTTAAACAGTATTGTCCCCCAGACTGGTGGATTTGGCCACACCCCATTTATCAGCAAGTGTAGCAGGAAAGCCAGCAGTGCATCTCCATGCTCGAACACAGCTGTTTCCTGGTGCCCTCTCCTTCTGTTGTCAGCACACACTGAACTACTGTATATGGAAACTGACGTAATATTCCTCTGAGTAATTAAACCTGGCAACCTAAGCATTATCTTTATGTTACAGGTGTCATTTTTCAGTGTAGTATTATGTTACCATATAGTTAATAATAGTTTTCAACAGAAAAAGAGGGCCCCATGAAAGAAAGCACTTTAGTTCAGTCTTTGTCTTCAGACTTCCAGGATAGTTTGTGGTGGCATAGATTAATTCATTGCCTCTTTCTTTCTTTCTTTCCTTCTTTCTTTCTTTCCTTCTTTCTTTGCTTTTGAGGGGCAGGCAGAGGGGAAGAGATTTGCTGTTATGCATGCCTGCTCCCGGCTGTCAAGCCCTCTGACAGATGCAAACACACACACACACATTATTTGTAATTAAATCCATGACAGTTCACATGTAATACCATCACAATAGCTATATTATTGCATAAAATAGCCAAAGAATGTTAAGGAAAACAGACAGTGGAGTACTGTATCCACTGTAATCTGACATGCTTTGCTAGGGTTAGAGTTAGGTTAAAGTTAGGGTATGATAAACCAATTACGTGTAAGGAATCCACTATCCTACAGCAAAAAATATATTTATTTATCATTAACTATCCTCTCTCTCTCTCTCTCTCTCTCTCTCTCTCTCTCTCTCTCTCTCTCTCTCTCTCTCTCACCTCACTCTCACTGTTCTGCCTATAACCTATGCTACCAGAACAGAACATGCAATAGCCTTTGATGCTTCGATTTGAGTGTTGCCGAGGGGTGTGTTGTGATAAATCGGATGTAATTAGGTGGTTGTCAAGATAGGCAGTTTCTATTAACATGGTTTCACCACTCAACATGATACTGAATGCCATCTCCCGTAGATATGGTTTGTTTGGAGACATATGTTCTACACAGATACAGATTATTACAAGTTCTACTAAACCAAGAAACGTTGTTAACACTTTTGCTCAGGTACTGGAGTAGGCCTACTGTATACAACAAATGCTGTACTCATAGTTATATGGCTGTACTCCATGTACTCCCTTACTTTGATTAAGAAATTGTTTTCAGACAAATTAATTGGAGAAATAAAGGCTAATGAAAATACGATGTAAAGCACTTTAAAGCTGGGCTGTAGTTAACTCAATAATACGCTTGAGTAATTTAAATTTTTAACAGAAGATGCTGAAATTGATGGCATCAAACGAGCAGAAAAGCAGTTTAAACTCGTATTTCTACTAGAAATAACAGTATGGAAGGTGTTATGGACTCTTAATGCAGTAAGAAAGGATAAGACTTCGGTATGGAAAGAGAGGAGTAGTAATGAACCCAGTCAAATTGAAACAGACACATTGGGAAGAACAGATGGAAAGACAGATTACAGATTAAGTGTGCCACATCCAGCCCTATAGCTGTCCCCTCTGACTCTTTTCTCATGGCTAAAGCTTCCTCTTTCTAAGATGGGAGAGAAAATAGTGGAAAACAGTGAGTCAGGCCGGAGTGTCAGCGAGCGCTGGATTGGACTGTTAATTCAGGCGGATGAATTAGGAACTGGCCAGTTTACCATCTGAATGACTGGGAAGCTTGGGAAGGTGGGAAGATCTGGGCACAAAGACAAACGTTGCAACCCAGTTGAACCTGAGTTCACATTCACATGTCTAAATATTTGCTTCCAACACAATGTGTTGTCGTCTAGACACTATAATGCATGACAACACAAAAGGCATTGCATCTCATTTAGTTCACTGATTTTTAAGGTAATGTATTGGCTTTGCCTTTACCTTTTTGACATTACATGCCAACTCTTCATTTTAAGTGTAAACTTATCATAAACAATAATTATTAATAATAATTTAAGACACTTATCCTTCACAGACAAAGCAATCCCATATTTTTTACGTCCGTGAATAACAAACAGGTTTTGAGTTAACAAACAGCAGATGTTATTTCATTTCTTATTATATTATAGTATCGAAACAATACAATGGTTCTTGGTGCATTGCACAACATTACCCATCATATTGTAACTATTTCTGCCTGTGCAACCCTAAAACAAAATATGTACAGGAAATGCACTATACAACATTTATTAAAAATATGAAAACAGTATGGTTAATATTATCTTCACACTTCAAATGTGTGCTTGCTAATCACAATAAATATGTTACTTATTACATGAGGTCCAAAGGGGACTGGCACCCAGAATACTAGATGAACAGTGGCTGACAAAAAGGTTTTCCTTTTTATTTCCAGTCCATTTTTAGCTATAGAGCCCAGCTCTGATCGTTCATTTTGAAGTAGGTTTCTTGTGTGATTGAAATGTCAACGGCTCCTAGCAGGTGAGTACCCCCTACAAGGAGCTTGCATTGCTATTAGAGGCAAGGCCACCAATCAGGTCAGTGATTACAAAGGACTTACTTTACCAATGTTGCTTTTTTTGTGTTTGAATTCAATTCTCCTCCAAAGTCCACAGGGGAATGCAAGTTTAGAATGAGTTTACACTTTACAGAACATCTGTATGAAACATTTTGTGTACTGTAATTAGTAATAGTTTTGTTAAGTGCATTTGTGAAGTGGCAGTCGAGTCAAGAGGAAGATTATTGTGATTTTACTTAGAGGCAACCGTGGCGCTTCTTTTCTTTCTTTTTCTGTGCATAAAAGGTCAGAGCATTTAATTTGTATGCTATGTCACTTTTAATAATGCTATAATGTTTATGATGATATTATGTCTTCAAATCAAGCACGGCGGCATCTTCCAAACACTGTGGGGCCCTCTGTGGCTGCTAATGGCACAATTAATCATAGAGGCTCGAGTGTGTGTCACATACTACAACAAACCATTCTTTTCATTTCCTCAAAACTCTCCTCTCCCACCCACCCACCTCCCTTCCTTTTCCTCCAGCAGAAATATCTCCAGGCAGCCTTGCAAGACAATAGCACACAATTATCCCAAGTCGAAAGCGTTGTGGAACTGACAAATGTAGCTTTTACTGAGCAGGAGACATTATGTTCCTCGCATCAGGAGTTAAATACAACCTATTTATCTCAGCCAAGGCGAGAGATGGGGAGGGGAAAGAGTCGTGTAGAAAGTGAGGGGTGAGGGGAAAACGGGGGAGAGAGTAGGAGAGCCGAGCAGTATGGGGTATGGAGACATTGCTCGGTGCTCTCTGACAAGCAACAAGGAGAATTCAGGGCCGTTGTGGTCCTTGCTCCTATTAGTCATGTTGGATGCCAGCGGAGGAATTTTCCCTTCAGATGGCACAGTGGCTTAGTGACCTATGTCTTATTCCATGGCCCTGGGAAAATGGTGTTGCCTCTCCCATCTGACACACTGGATGGCAGCTCAGCTGATATAATACATTAGATGATGAATGATAATCCCTCCATTAACATGGAAGGTTATTTTTGTGGTGTAGAGCAGCGCACGCCAGCATGGCGGTGTATTTGATTAGTATATAACGACAATGAAAGGCTCATTGTGATTATTCTTTTGTTGTTAATTTATAGTTCTATGAAATTATGCCTTGCTAAACAACTATATGAACACATTAACTATTATGTAGCTGCAGTTTATACAAAGGTTTATTTGGGCTTCATCTTCAGGCCAAAACACAGTATCCAAATCACTTCTGTGATCAATTTAGCCTGATGCATGAATACATCTACAACTATATTAGATATCTGCTAAATTAAATGAAGACTGTGGTCAATGATAGGTAACTAATCTCAGAATGCAATAATCCTTTATACCAGGGGTGGACAATCTTGGTCCTGGAGGGCCAGTGCCCTGCATGTTTTAGGTGTCTCCCTGCTCCAACACACCTGATTCAAATGAATGGGTTTGTTAGCCGGCTTCTAACGACCCATTCATTTGAATCAGGTGTTTTGGAGCAGGGAGACACCTAAAACATGCAGGGCACTGGCCCTCCAGGACCAAGATTGTCCACCCCTGCTTTAGACAAACACAATCTCTCTCAAACCATAAATATTGTTTCCAAACTGGAATGATTAGTCTGACAAACAGGAATGTTTTGTCAGTTGTTAAACAACCCAAATGAGATGGAAGTGCCAAACAGATGTTTTTTTTTTATATACTTACAGTACATGGTACAGTATTAATAGAAAATGCCCTATCTGTATCGCTGTTTGTCCTTGAAAAATGTCTGAACAAGGTAGGAACATTTAGCCTTGTGTTGTGATATCATTCTGATCGTGCAAGCTCCATCTTAACTTTGCTGTGAGTATCATGACTCTCTCTTTACATGACTCTGGTTTTAACCAATCAGCTTTGTACTGACAGCTAATTTCCATCATCACATCTTTATTCACATGCTCCATTTGAGTGAATGGAGTTTCTTTTTAAGCATTCTACTGAATTATTTGTTCTCTGTGTCAGTTATTCTACCATCATGTCACTCTACTATTCACATGTCAACATAGTTGATGTCACTTTCATAAATATTGATATTGCCTTCATGCTTGACACTGGTTGTTAATCTCTTGCACATGCTCTGTATACATAACTGACTGCTGGTATTGATATCATCAATTTATCTTCTCTTATTGTCTATATTGTATACAACACCAATGTTGACCATACTGTAACAGTGTGGAAAATGTAATATCTCTTGCACCACTACTTTACATACTGTATTTAATTAATGAACTGTCCTACTGTAATCACTACAGTATACCATTAAATAACGCAAGAGGGTCTTGAGGCCTGGGGCGTTTAATATTACAGTGGACATTGGGAAGCTGGAGAGAAATGAATCCATGCCCCCTTAATAAAGTTGCCCTGAGTGACAGAGGTGTCAGGATCTGGTGATCCATGATGCCTTTTACACACTTAAACACGCATGCCGCATTCATAATTTGCTACAGTTCTCCAGCAGCTATGCATTGGCAACAGTAATTAAAAAAGGCTAACAGTATTTTGTGAAGGTTGTGAAAGTAATTTTGAGCTAATGCAGGGTTAGTAATTTTTACTAACTTTGAGCTAAAATATAAACAGTATTGCTCCGCGGTCCTCTGTAATGCCGCCTTACACATAGAAATGCATTGTGAAGCAAAGCATAGTATACGGCTTTGTCGATACGAGCGGTGTTCGGCAATTTGTTTATGTCACCATTTACGGAGCCAGGGCTTATCTGATTATTTTTTCAACACGCACAGAGAACGGCAACATAGGGAAATGCGAGGAGATATTTCTTTAATTTGACAAAAAGTGTATTAGTTTACAATTATCTTTCAAAAGCTGATGACGTTTAATTACTGAAGTGCACATATACGTACCTACAGTAAATAACTGCATTTACTCTCATGGTGATCAAAGACTCAACTACATACAGTATTTTCAGATTACCAGTACTGGTGGTACTGGTGTGATCTCGCTTGGAAAATCTTTGATTTTCCAGTTTGTTGTGACACTGGTAATGAGCTGAGACCTAATGCCTTATGTATCTTCCCCCACTCCACATGTGGTTTGAGAAATTAGCTCATAATATTTAAATTAAGCCCCATATTGTAGCTCTATCATATCAGCCCCCATTTCTCTTTCAACATAGCTTCATAAATCCTCTGCCTTTTCCTTAGCCCTGCTGCGCCACTCTCTTGCTTTTATTCTCTCTCTCTCTTTCTCTCTCTCTCTCTCTCTTTCTCTCTCTCCAAAAGTGTCACAAAGGCCTTGCACATCTGATGGTAAATACTACAGTACACACACCTAGCCATGTGGCTTGGCATCAAAGACAAAAACACGAAGATTGCCCTCTAAAATAAGCCTGTTAAGCAGCAGCAGCAGTGATCACAATCACAGAGACAAAAGGCTTCCTCTCTATGCCTTTGCACACGGGCGAAATTCAGATCAACATGTTGATAGTTGAGCTGTCCTCGTGTGATGCGCAACTAACACTGCACATTTCCACTTGCTGTTTGTCTGGCTATATGTGTATCTTTATAAGCTATTTTGTGAATGAACTCAGTTATGCAGAGTATGCGCGATAGCCTATATGACTATATAGTAGGCCTGGTTGGTTTTCGTCAAGAAGTACTCAAGCAGTATATTTTCTAATCCATGATGGAGCCTCCTTGGTTGTAAAGACCATGATTTGGAGTTGGAGGGGCTTGTGAGCTGACAGAAGCCATTTCCTTCATCTCAAGGGCTTTTTGATGACAGCAGCGCCACGGATCCTCAAATGACCTAAATGTAGAATGAGAGCTATCAGTCCAGGATTTTTAGACTGAGAATATTGTTTATATTTTCAGCAACCATGCATTCTGTGTTCAAGATGTTTAAATTAAATATAAATATATAAACACTATATATGATCTTCTTTATAACAATGAAAAATGTATTAAGGGAAAAATTTTAAACCATTTAAAACAATGCACATCAGGAAAAGGGTGTTTTGCTAAAAACTACTTTGATTCGTAGTTAGATGAATTATAAATTGCCATCTAAAAATTTACAAATTATTACAGTATTTCCCCTTAGGCATATTAATCTAATTTAAAAAATTATAATTCAGATTCAGATTTTTTTTATTCCTGAGGCAGAGCAACATATCAGTATTGTTAATATTTGTTAATTATTTTATGCCACAGCTGCTAAGATATATCCACTTGACTCGACTAAGTTACATTATTTTCTTTGACCTTTGCTGTAGGCTTATTGCTGCAATGCTAATGAAACAAAGTGGAAACGACATACAGTAGGCTATATAATTTTACCAAGGGGAAAAGAAAAATATCTCATATTTGACCCAACTGTGTTGCATGTCAAGGATTTAATTTAGCTCTCTGTGGCCCTGGAGCTACATTAAGAGCAGCCTCATGTAGTCAGGCAACCAGTGGTTAACAGTAATTAGTTCGCATTTTAAAATTGACTTAGCTCTTTTCACCAGTAATTATGTAAGAAGAGGTGTCCTAATATGCACTGTAACCTATAATGGAGGTTGCTAAGACATTAAAATATACTAATTTACTGGCACATAATGGTCCCACTACATCACTGATCCTGGTATCAGACTCAAATCGAATGTAACAGATGGACTGTGGCACACTGCAGCCCCAGTGCAATAGGGAAAGCTAGAGTACCCCATTGGACTCAGAGGCAAAGAAGAACTGCCCTTTAAAAATGGATGCCAATTGAGTCTCAGAAGGTTCCCTGATCGTGTCTGGTATGGGGCAAGGTACATGGTGTGTTCTGTCCTAAGTTGTTTTGTTCTGGTTGTTTTATTAATTTAGGTTATAGTTTGTTAGTTGTGTTTGGCTTATTTGATTTCTAAATTTATTCTTTTAGTAGTTTGCAGGGCGGCCGATCTGCCGTAACTTTGCACACCATCCATCTCCCCCCGGGGAGCTGCAGCCAGTTGCTACGTGGGTGCGTTGGATTTAGCGGGAGTATTTTTGTATACCTTTTGTAGCAGTTTTAACCTTATTAAAAGTTGTCCATATCTATTACCCCATTTGGGAACAACCCGAGTGTCCGCTGGCTACAGTTGTGGGTCAGTAGTTTTGCCACCATGCCTTTTGCTTTGTAGTGTGGAATTGTTGTGTAATGTTGCTTTTATAGTTGCTGTGGTATTGTTTGTATTGGTTTAGTAATTCACTGATGTGTTTTAGCTTGGTGGTGAACTGCGGACTCCGACCTTAATCTGTTTCACGAAGGTTGTAAACCAATAAAATGGTATAATAATTGTGATTTCGCCTCCGACTCTACTTTGGTGCCTACGCAACCCGTTGGTCCTTATAGAACCCTGTTACACTAACCTTGCCTATTCAGATGCAACAAAGTCTGTGATGTGCGGCATAATTGACCATGTATCATAGAATCTGCTAAATGTATAATAATATAATAATAATAATTATAATTATAATTAAGTGTTTATGGAATTCATTTCCCATTAGCTTATGGGTTTAGTTATTAACACAGCATTCTTAAGTAATGTATCTACACCTAAATGCTGCTTAAACATGACACTTATCATACAGTAAAACCATGTTGTCCCCTTTGAGACAGATCTTTTCTGATGGGAATTTGAGCACTCGATGTACAGTAAAGACCTCCACACATTTTGTTTGACTTGACTCTTACCCTGCGACTATAGAATTTGATTCCTTTATTTATAGTGTTGCAATTTAAATAACTACAAATCCTTCAGTTTGACTTGTATTGCTGCTTTTGAGACCCTATACCCACAAACTTTTGGGTCATCATCTAGCTCTGCAGTAACCTGATAACGACCCATTCATGTGAATCAGGTGTGTTGGAGCAGGGAGACATCTAAAACATGCAGGGCAGCGGCCGTCTATGACCAGGATTGGACTGCACTAGAGAAACATGTAAAACATGACATCACTACATCGCCTGGAGATAACTAACTCACTTCTTCAGCTTGCCTTAGAGCGACAGAAAGAGAGAGAACGACAGAGTGAGAGAGAGAGAGGAAGAGAGAGGAAGGCATAAAATGGATCCATGAACCCCAAACACCCCTCCATCCATCCTTCATCATTCTTCCATTCAGTTCTATCTGACTTCTTTAACCTGTCTGTTTACTGCATTAACGTCACAGCTCCTGCCAGCTGGACCATGGTGACCTATGCTCTACATTGCTAACGGCTAGCTAAGACCTTTATGAAAGGCCTGGCTCATAGTCTACGCAAGCTACGCGGACGCGATCGCAATCGAAAGTGCTACGTAACGTGTGTGTTTTTAGCACATTGAGAACACGTGTCAGTTTCAGATGAAACGACCACACCGCTTGCGTTGTGTTACAAAAATGCACGCATCAAACCCTCCTTGCGTATAGCTCGATGCGTTTGCGTCCGCGTAGTTTGCGTAGCCTATGAACCAGACCTTAATCATACCAGCTACTGCGTGCTTATGGCACGTGTATCACAGTGGTATATAGGTTGTGATGCAATTCTTACGTTGTATTGTCACATGCACATATCCTATGTGTGTACATTTCTCATCATTGGTGTCCCACATTTGAAAATGGACTACAATGTCTTTCGCCATCACATTTTGAATAATGGTAGCCCACATATTTAACGTAAACATCAACATACAGTAAAGTCATGTGACAAAAAACATTATGCAATTTTGGCATCACATTAAAGCATCATAAGGGAATTATCACATTGCGAAATGCATTTACGCAGACACTGCGCTAGAATGAGTTATCCTATACATGTTTGTTTATCCAATCAAGAACATCGTTTGACTCCAGGCAAAATAAAATGAAACACTGCTTGACAGTAAGATCATTAATCTTTAACAAGCTACAGTGAAAGAGTGGTTACTGGGAATACAGCTCCCTGTCGTTAGGCTGTTCTGCTTGGCAGGAACATTGATGTTAGTTTTTACATTAGTTTGGTAATGTACCCTCCCACAGGCTGTATATGCAATATGTGATGAGATTGGTCCCTAATGATGTCTAGATTTTTAATTTTCTTAGTTTATTGTGCTTATAACACTCTGCTCATAGCACCCAACCTGCTTTCATGATACTATATTGTTTTTAGAGTGTGGTATATCTGTGTATGTGCACCTATTCAGTTAGAAATGCAAATGTGGAACATGAAACATTCTTTTTAACAATTAATCAGTTCTTATTATTTGTTGTTTGTATTACTTGAATATGCTTGGATGAGGTGAAAAACAATATGTGTGATGTAGAATGTTTCTGAGTAAGAAACATCTACTAATATTTATATTAGAGAAGTCTAGTTACAGTTTACAATGGAAACCAATCAAGATAAATAGAGGACACAAGTACAGTGCTGACACACAGACGTTTTGTTTATCCTGTGTTATATGCTTCTGACCTGTTTCATTCACTCCCTGCCCTGTGTGTCTCAGTCTTGTCAGTTTCTCAGTTATCATGTATCATGTGTTGCACCTGTCCCTCGTTGTTGTTACCCAATGGTCTGTCTTGTTCAGTCTATATGATGCTGTGTATATAATGCTTGGTTTGCTATTAAAACTTTTGTTCTTGAGTTCTGCCTGCGTGTTGTGCATTTGGGTCCTTACCTCTGTTTGCAGCACATGTGTGATGAAGAGGGAGAAGGCTACAATGCTGATAGAGCAGGAGTTAAAGATTAGGATAGTTAACAGTGGGTCACAAGATTGGGTCACTAGGCAAGCGTAAGATGTTGGTGACATGAGATTTATCTCACACCTTCTACCCTTCAAAACTGTCCCCTGTTCGGGTGAAAGAAACAGAGGACCTTAGACTAACAAACATTCATTCTCCTTGTTTATTAGCTTCAAAATGTAATTTGTTCTTCAACGTTTATAACTAAGTTTTGTTGTCAAAGTTGTCGGTGGGACAGTGTTGACATTAGCACCGCTGAGTCTTCCAGGTGAACAACTGCCACATTTTTAACTCCGCATTGACAAGGCGTTTGATTATAATTAAAAAAGGTTAAAACGCTTTTAACTGACCTACTCACATTTAAGCCAAATTGTCTCATTTACAGTATGATGTCCCCAGATATTTTATACGATAGTATAACACATCTGACCCTGAGAGACAAGTGTGGCATTGACATATAAATGTCTCAGCCAAATGTTTTGCATCTCTGTATTTATATATTTGCAATGTAAGATGACCTTGAGTGTTTTGAAAGGCGTCCTAAATAAAATGTATTATTATTAGTAGTAGTAGTAGTATTAGTAGTAGTATTTTTATAATATTAATAATACTAATTGTCTAAAGAATCATCAAAACACATAGGTAGCACATATAGCTACATATAACACTTTGTGACTTACAATCATATAGACAACAGCATGATTTAAGCCTTTTAAGTAAGAAATGTACAGTATCTGCTGTGCTGGAGTACCCTAAAACATAGTCACAGATTCCTTTCTAGTGTTGGGAGCACAGTTCAAATTTGATCAGAGATGCAGGTCAACTCGATCACAGATTGGCCCAGGGCTGCTTTTGCATTGATCCACATTTTTATACACATATCCACATATTTCTGCTGAGCAAATATAGTTTATACAAATACCGGTACAAACTACTGAAATACCATAACACGACATGTTCATGACATGACATGTACAGTAAACATGCGCTCACTTTTATACATTTTTTATTAGAGATCATTAGAGTACAATATTTAAAAGAGAATTATACCTTCTTCTTAAAATCTAGATCCTAAAATCATCTCGCAATCTTGAAACCCCCAATTGGTGGGTCTCCATTGCACTTAAAAAATTCAGGTAATTCAGTTTAGAGTTCTGAATGGGGAATATAAAGGGAGCAGTCACACGTCACACAAAGACAATCTCTAAACCACACAAACGGGTATCTGTAATGAACACATACTGTACCTGCAATGTGAAACACGACAGGAGATTCTAAATCCAAACAAGGAAAATACAGCTGTGCCTTGCAACAAGCATTTAGCATTTCATGTTCTGGGTGGTTTAGAGATCATTTTTTGAATGCCGTATATAATTGCCTTGCTACTCGTCTATAGAGCCTTATGGGTGTCTTACTGGTGTGACACATAGACATTGTCTTGTATTAGACTCTCTGGAGTTATTGTAGGCTAGGTTTGATTTAAAAACTGTTGCCTTATTATTCACATGCTCAGGTTTGATAAATGTGGATCTTTGACCTCAAACTCTCCTGGGTGGCCAAGCTCTGATTTATTTAGAGAACACTGAGGTGCCTCAGGCTGAACTAGCATTTAATCTATCATTTTCAAAAAACTCCTAATGGAGCCAATACAATTCACATACACACATACACGCACACTCGCACCAACAGTGAGGTTACCTTATTCATCCCCAGAATTTAGTAATG
>JAODUH010005814.1:0-32330 GCA_027564835.1 Typhlichthys subterraneus | reverse complement strand
TTCTTATTTTATTGGCCTGAAGTAAATAATATCCCCCCCCCCCCTCCCCCCCCCCCCCCCCCTCCCCCAGGTGAGGAGACAGGTCCAGCAGGTTAAAGACAAGGCCCAAGCCATCGTAGACGAGATAGAAGCAGACAAATCTGTTGCAGAAAAGAAGCTAGAAGCAGCCAAGCCTGCGATGGAGGCTGCAGAGGCTGCCCTGCAGGTGTGTAGACACACACACACACACACACACACACACACAGACAGACTATGCATTCATGGTACCAACAGCCACATCATCATCATCGTCATCATCATCATCATCACCACCACCACCGTAACCGTGTTGTCTCTCTACAGACCATAAAGCCAGCGGACATCGCCACGGTGAGGAAGCTGGGCAAGCCCCCCCACCTCATCATGAGGATCATGGACGCTGTGCTACTGCTCTTCCAGAGGAGGGTATGACCCCGCCCTCCCCTTCCTCTCCCTGTCACCACCCTACAGCGTCCTACACACCGCCACCGCTAACCTCCCCATCTGCCCCCACATTCACCGCCAGGTGGACCCAGTGACCCCTGACCCAGAGAGGCCGTGTTTGCGACCCTCCTGGGCTGAGGCCATGAAGCTCATGCAAAACTCCAGCTTCCTTAACATGCTGCTGACCTTCAGCAAGGTCATTCTCTCACACACACACACACACACACACACGCGCAGAAACAAGGATTGATTGGCTGTACACACTGTAGCCTGTGTTTGGTATTGCATCCCATTGTAGGACAGTATAACAGAGGAGGGCGTGGAGCTGCTAGCCCCGTACGTTGAAATGGAGGACTACAACCTGGAGAGTGCCAAGAGGATCTGTGGCAACGTGGCCGGTCTCTGCTCCTGGACGCTGGCCATGGTGGACTTCTACGCCATCAACAAGGAAGTGCTGCCTCTCAAGGTACGCACAGACACACGCACACACGCACAGACACAAGCACGCACACAGACATGCACACATAAAAACTTTTCTTTTATGCCAGTGGGCATTGGCCATAACTGTCTATCTGTGTGTGCGTGTGTGTGTGTGTGTGTGTGTAACAGGCTAACCTAGCCCTGCAGGAGGCCAGGCTTATTGTAGCCCAGGCTGAATTGGCTAATGCTCAAGAACAACTGGACAGTAAACAGAAGGAGCTTGATGCTGTGCAGGTACACACACACGCACACGCACATGCACACTATATTCTTACTGGCATTAGAGGAAGTAGCTGCGCTAGATGACTCCAAGCCAGAACCTGTGTGTTGCCGCAGTTATGCTAACCGCTAGTAAGCATGCCACCCACCCTCAGCGTGACGGCAAACACACACTCACACGGTGTTGTCACTGCTGTTAGGCCCTGTACGACGCGGCCATGAAGGAGAAGCAAGACCTTGAAGACGACGCTCAGCTCTGCAGACAGAAAATGTCCAACGCTACCATGCTTATCCAGGGACTAGGAGGAGAGAAGGTAGGAACCTCTCCTCTCCCCTCTCCCCTCTCTCCTCTCACCTCTCACCTCTCCTCTCAGGCTACCCTCCTGCTGTGTGTGTGCGTGTGTGCGTGCAGATACGATGGACAGAGAGCAACGGCGTGTTTGAGGCACAAATGTGTAATCTGGTAGGAGACGTCCTGCTGGCCGCTGGTTTCCTGTCCTACGCCGGACCGTTCAACCAGGAGTACCGCTGCCTCCTGCTGGAGCACTGGAGGAAAGACATGAGAAGCCAACACATACCTCACAGCACAGTAGGAGCTGCCCTGTTGACTGCCTGACAGACTGAGAGACAGACTGGCCCTATCGCACCTGCTAATTAGGAAATGAATGCGATTGGTCTTGCTAAACCTTTCTTTGTCCAGGATCTAAATCTGATTGGTCTCCTGGTGGACAGCACTACAGTGGGGGAGTGGTCTCTGCAGGGTCTGCCCAACGACGAGCTGTCGGTTCAGAACGGCATCGTCGTGACCAAGGCCTCTCGCTACCCCCTCCTCATTGACCCGCAGGGCCAAGGCAAGGTGTGGATCAAGAACCGAGAGAAAGACAGCCAGCTTCAGGTATACGTGCACGCACGTACGCGCACGCACACACACACACACACACACACACACACACACACACACAGAGAAACACCTCTGAACTGGACAGGTCTGGACAGTGAGACTGACTATAATCTCTCATAAACAGTGACGTCTTTTCTGATCCTCGCCAGGTGACTTCTCTCAACCACAAGTATTTCCGTAGCCATCTGGAGGACAGTCTGTCTCTAGGGCGCCCCCTGCTGTTGGAGGACGTGGGAGAGGAGCTGGATCCAGTGTTAGACAACATCCTGGACAAGAACTTCATCAAATCCGGATCCACCTATAAAGTAGGGCATCCGACTACACACCGATGGCGTAGCCACAGGTGTGCCAGGGTGTGCCACGGGTGTGCCTGTGCCACGTAAAGAGGCAGCTGGTACACCCAGAAATAAAATGCTGAAACAGAAAAAGTTTTTGTTATAGCCTCGCTAAAAGGTTTTATACGAAATGTAAGCTATTATGGTTTAATTACTAATTAGAATGACATGATGATGTTGGATGGATGATGTTGGACGGATGATGTTGTTTTTGACTAAAGGAATTTAGTAAAAAACAGCATCATCTGTCCACTGTTAAAAAGTGTATCTTAAGTACAACTTCGTTGACTGTAGTAGTAGTAGCCGGTGTCGTGCCCAAAAGTGGTTGTCCGAAAAAAGTGATTGCCGTCCGCATCTACAGCTGCTTTTATCTGGCTAAAACACTCAAAACGTGCAAATATGTTTATACAACCTTTATGTCAGTGGTAGGTATGTATTATTTCTGCTGTGTCCTAAAATTATATTAGATCCATTCATTTTTACCAGTTTAAAATGCGTGAAAATAACCATAAAATGCACTTACACACATACGGTGTTCACTTTTTATTGGACAATAGGACAGGATCAAATCCAGCAACAAAGCAACCATGCTAGCTGGCGTTTTAAAGGAAACACAGAGACTTTCCTTTTCTCTCCTCCCTTCACCTCTCCATCTATCTGTCCTCTCTCCACACCCCTCCCTCCCCTCCTTTAGGTGAGGGTAGGGGACAAGGAGGTAGATGTCATGAAAGGCTTTAGTCTGTACATCACCACCAAGATGCCCAACCCAGCCTACAGCCCTGAGGTCAACGCCAAGACGTCCGTTGTGGACTTCACCGTCACACAGCGTGGCCTGGAGGACCAGCTGCTGGGACGAGTCATCCAGCTGGAGAAACAGGTTGGTTACCAGTAGTCAGTTATTCGTTTGTTAACTAGTTATTTGGTCGGTTACAGTATATCGGTGGATAGTTAACTAGTTAATTTGTTAGAGTTAGTTAGTTAGTGAGAAGTACTGGCAGGTTAAATGGTCAACTAGTCATTTCTGTTCACAGACTAGTTACTGGGACTTAACAGAAAAGGGGATTAGCAAACAAGTTAATTTGTAGACTAGTAGATTTGAAGCAAACCCCTGTAAAAACATGTTTGACCGGCCAGCAACAGAGTTGTTTAACTCAGTTAGCTAGCTAGTTACTCCGTCAGTTAGTAGGTTTGCAGAGCCAGCCTTGAGTGAGGTCTAGGTAAATAAAGTAAGTAGTAAGTCACTAAATGAATACAAGCATGACGGAATTAGGTATACAGACGAAACGACAATGCTAGCAACCAATGAAAATCTACTCCCCCACTTCCTGATAGTGTTGTTGAGTTTACAGGTGTCTATGTATCAGACCTGGTATGTTGGTACCTTCATCAAAGAGTTGCTTATGTGTCGTAGTGCTGATGGACAAGAGGCTGTCACTAGTCAGTCAGTTGCTGAATACTCTGTGTGTTCTCCCACCAGGAGCTGGAGTCAGAGCGAGTGCGTCTGCTGGAGGAGGTGACCTCCAACAAGAGGAGAATGCAGGAGCTGGAGGAGAGCCTTTTAGACAGGCTGAGCAGCACACAAGGCTCTCTGGTGGATGACCTGTCACTCATCCAAGTCCTGCAGGTTACTAAGACAACAGCCCAAGAGGTAACAGATGGCACTTCTGCATTCAATTTTTGAAATGGGGAAGTGGGGCGGGGGAGGGGGGGCTATTCACCCAGACCTGAACGACCCAGCGTTCCATGCAAGTCCACGGATTTCACCATAATATTGTCCATTGTTTCTGTCTGTGGCCATTAATGAGTATTTTGAGTATGTATTACATTAATTCCCAAGTTTATACGATCAATCTGAACAGTATTTCAGCAGTAAATTAACTTTGTTTCAGGCCACGCATGGTAGATTTGGCGGGCACTGCTTATGTGAGCCTTCACAGCAAAATGCCGTTAGTGACAGGCCCATTTAAGAAGCTTTACATTTGTGCTTCCATTGAAATACATTACAACGCTCCATCTTTGTTATTATTTAAATATCTTTGTAACTCTAGCACAGGCGTTAGCGGTTCTATTACCTTCATAGATTCATTGTTAGCAGTTCCATTATACATACAAGCCCTCTCCTGGTCTCTCAGGTCAGTGAGAAGCTGTCAGTGGCAGCGGAGACAGAAATAAAGATCACTAATGTGAGGGAGGAGTACCGTCCCGTGGCCACCAGGGGCAGCATCCTCTACTTCCTGATCGTGGAGATGTCCCTGGTGAACATTATGTACCAGACGTCCCTACGCCAGTTCCTGGGACTCTTCGACTCGTCCCTGGAGCGGTCGGCCAAGTCTCACGTCACCTCCAAACGTATCATCAGCATCATTGAGTTCCTCACCCAGCAGGTAGAGGTTTTTGAGGAGGCCTGGAAGCCATTTTGAAGCACACAAACCATCTCTGTTATATGGAAGTAGGCCTGCCATTATAACTATTTGTGTTGGGCGATATGTTGTCCCAGAAACAATTACGACAAAGGATATAATTGTCAGAATCATGTAAACAATTTTAGTTCCTTTATTGCCATGTGACGTCAATTGTTCGTTATGATTGGTTAGTATTCAAAATATATCTTGAAGCGAATAAAACAAATGGCACATTTTCGCATAATTTATTCTTTCAAACGTAGTTAGCTGGAATTATGCAGTCTGCAAAAACACCTATAAAAACCTTGAGGAACACTTGTCTGCTCTGTGTGTGTGTGTGTGTGTGTGTGTGTGTGGAGCGCTGCCTGTGAGGCAGACGTGATCACAGAGGCAGCACAACGTGGCTACCTTTCTTATGTCAGCAACACGCATGTAAATACAACAGATACAATATTACGTCTGAATAATTCTTGAGGTCATTATCGTGACAGGCCTATAAGCCTCTTTTGAAGCACAAAATCCATCTGTTTTACCTGATAGGTTCTGTGTTGGTATATATGAAAATAGGACGTTTGGCCAAGTAAAATTTGTAAAAACTACTTGGTAGCCTTGTGAGAGCTGATCCCGCAAGCTTCAGTTTGACGTGGATGCTAAAATCGGTCTGGACCCCTTGAAATCCACACCGGCTCTGACCAGTCAGCGTTGCACTGGTAGCTACCGGCTAGCTTAGGTGTGACATCGTCCCATAGTGACGCGACAACCACCGTCCATACAATCACCTGCCAAGGACGTTTTGAAAGTCCCCGCCCTTATCTTAACAGTTTCAATAGACGTCTTCACATGTGGTTGTGTGTAGCGAACCATCTGGGGCATCAGGTTAGATTGGAAGGATTACATATCCACACATTATACTATGTACTATGTGTTTTGCTCTGAATGGTATCGTCTTTCTCCAGGTGTACAACTACACGGCCAGAGGCTTGTATGAAGGTGACAAGTTTCTCTTCACGTTGCTGCTGGCACTCAAGATGGACCTGCAGGCCCACAACATCTCCCATAGCGAGTTCCACGCCTTCATCAAAGGTCTTCCTCCTTCCTCCGTCGCACAAACCACACGTTCAGCCTCCTCTCCTACTTCCTGGTTCTGACATGCTGCTGCTTCTTGGTAGGCGGGGCTTCTCTGGACCTGAACTCCGTTGAGCCCAAACCACGGCGCTGGCTGCTGGACCTGACCTGGCTCAACCTGGTGCAGCTGTCTAACCTGCCACACTTCAGCCAGCTGCTCACACAGGTTCCAGAACAACAACATACTTGAAATAGGCCTGTCGGAATATAATCGCGATTAATTGCAATTTATCGCACGCTTTACGTTAGGGCTGGACAATTAACCGAAAAGTAATCCAAACGGATATTCAGAACCTCTATCAACGTAATTTTCACAGGACATTTTTTTTTTAAAGATTTTAAATGTATTTTTATTCTGTTCAATAAAGCGTGTCGTAAATAGGGAGACGCGTGTTTTACAGAGACCTATTTTTTGGGTCTCGAACACGGGACACCCATCTTGATATCGTGACAATCCACACAGGCACAGCAATAATCCATAGACTGCAATAAACAAGTAATATCTACTGAGAAAAACGCTGCTGCGTGTGTGTTTGCGCGTGCGCATGCGTGTGTGTGTTCGCATGTATGTGTGTGATCTAGATCAGCCGTAATGACCGGGCTTGGAGGAACTGGTTCGATCAACCAGCTCCTGAGGATGCCCCACTGCCTGATGGGTACCAGGAAGCACTTGACGCCTTCAGGAAGCTTCTACTGATCCGGAGCTTCTGTCCTGATAGGACCATCGCACAGGTAGGCAGACAAGTGTAGAGACATACAGGTATGTGAGTGTGTGTGCGCACGTGCATGTGAGAGAGAGAGAGAGAGAGGGAGAGAGAGAGAGAGAGAGAGAGAGAGAGGGAGAGATCACTATCAGAATTACCAAATCCACTGTAGAAAGGCATCATGACCAAACACAAACTTAAACTGTCACACACACACTGAGAGCATGCACGTTGATAGTGACCAGTGTGTGTCTCCATGACATGTATCCCATCCACAGGCCAGGCGGTACATCTCAGAGTCTCTAGGCCCGAGCTACTCAGAGGGCCTGGTGGTGGACCTGGAGGCAGTCTGGACCGACAGTGACGTCAGAACGCCCCTAGTGTGTCTGCTGGCTACCGGATCAGACCCCACTGAGAACATAGAGAGACTGGCCCGCACCAAGGTACCCAACCTAATCTTACCTTACACTATCTTGCCTTATCTTATCTAATTTCTTATGTTTACCGGTATGTACTGTTTATATACAGTACAGTTTATATACAGTATTATAGTGTGTATGTTTGTGCACTGTGTATACAATTTGTGTGATGTGTGTATGTGCTGTTTGTGTGCTGTGTAGGTTGTGTGCGGTGTTATGTACTGTTTATATATACAGTATACAGTTTTTGTACTGTGTGTGTGTGTTATAACCCTGTCCTCCACCAGGGGACCCCGTGCCGGCCCATCTCCATGGGGCAGGGCCAGGAGGTGCACGCTCGCAGGCTATTGGCCCACAGCATGACGGACGGCGGCTGGCTCCTCCTCCAGAACTGCCACCTGGGCCTGGACTTCCTAGAGGAGCTGCTGGAGACCGTCACCACAGCAACGGGCGAAGGCGTGCACGAGGGCTTCAGGGTGTGGGTGACGACCGACGTGCACCCCAGGTAAGAACCAGAGAGACCGAGCCTGAGCCAGCCTGGAGGGATGTGGCTAAACCCTGCATGTGTGTGTGTGTGTGAGTGTGTGTTTAGCTTCCCCATCACGTTCCTGCAGTCATCTATCAAGTTCACCAATGAGCCTCCTCAAGGTAAAACATGTCATTCATTCATTCACTTGTCTTTGTTTTCTCTACTGCTTTAATCATGCCATCATATGTTGTGTGCGTGCGTACGTGCGTGCATGTGTGTGGGTGTGTGTGTGTGTGTCAGGGATGAAGGCTGGTTTAAAGAGGACCTATACTGGCATCACTCAGGACCAGTTAGAGGTGACCAACCTGCCTCAGTGGAAACCACTACTGTATGCTGTTGCATTCCTCCATAGTACTGTACAGGTACCTGTCTGTCTGTCTCTCTGTCTGACTGTCTGTCTGTCTCACTTACTGTCTACCCGTCTGCCTGTATGTCTGTCTGTATGTATGCATGTATGTCTGTCTGTCTCTCACTTACTGTCTACCTGCCTGCCTGTATGTCTGTCTGTCTGTCTGTCTAAATTACTGTCTACCCGTCTGCCTGTATGTCTGTCTGTATGTATGCATGTATGTCTGTCTGTCTGTCTCACTTACTGTCTACCTGTCTGCCTGTATGTCTGTCTGTCTGCCTGCCTGTCTGTCTGTCTCACTTACTGTCTACCCGTCTGCTTGTCTGCCTGTCTGTCTGTCTGTCTGTTTACTACCTGTCTGTTTGTCTGTCTGTCTACTGCCTGTCTAACTGTCTTCCTGCCTGTCTGTCTGTATGTCTGTCTTACTGTTAATATTCTGTTTCCTCCATGTCTGTCTGTCTGTCTGTCTGTCTCCCTGTCTGTCTGTCTGTCTGTCCCTCTGTTTATATTGTGTGTTTCCTCCATCCCTGTCTGCAGGAGCGTAGGAAGTTTGGCGCGTTGGGATGGAACATCCCCTATGAGTTCAACCAGGCTGACTTCACCTCCAGTGTGCAGTTCATTCAAAACCATCTGGACGATGTGGACCCACACAGGGGAGTGGACTGGACTTGTGTCCGCTACATGCTGGGTGAGAGAGAGCCTGTGACCCTTATGTATGCTGATGGCTTCAGCCAGCACTCATTATTGCACATACATATGCAAGCTGTATATACTGTACTGTATATACTGTATACCAGGGCTATTCAACTCCGGTCCTGGAGGGCCGCACCCTGCATGTTTTAGATCGCTCCCTGCTCCAACACATCTGATTCAAGGTTGTTAGACGCCTGATAATGACCCGTTCATTTGAATCAGGTGTGTTGGAGCAGGGAGAGATCTAAAAATTCAAGGGTGCGGCTCTCCAGGACCGGAGTTGAATAGCCGTGCTGTAGATCATGGCAGAGTCACCTGAAAGTACATCTCAAAAATTATTTGTGTTAGATTGAAACAATTAAGTATTTAGATGATGGCATTGTTTGGAAGCAATGGACTCACACATACACCCACAGACCACAGACAAGGATACAATATTACATTACATTACATTTAATGCTTGCATTAAATGGAAACTTGTGGAAGCTTTATAATGGGATTTTTGCTATAAATCTAATTTGGCACTATATTACTGTATTGATACACTTGTAGAATGCTACAAACTCTTAGTAAGGTTGTAGCATTTTTACTATCTGAATCAATGATAATACAAACTGTCAACAGCTTGTAATAATGATATTTAACTAATTGTAAATAATACACACAATGGTTTATTCACACAAAAGAAACAAAAAAATAATACTGTAATTTGTGTGTGTCTGTCCGTCCGTCCGTCCAGGTGAGGTGCAGTATGGGGGCAGGGTGACAGATGACCATGACAAACGTCTGCTCAACACGTTTACCACGGTGTGGTTCAGTGAGAGCACCTTCAGCGAGACCTTCTGCTTCTATAAGGGCTACAGCATCCCATGCAAGGCCAAGACACCCCTAGACTATCTGGCACACATAGAGAGCCTGCCATTGGTGGACACACCTGAGGTTAGCACCAACAGCTTACTGCTTAAACTAATAATAAACTGTGTAAAAGTGAGAACAATCATAACATTGGATTATGTAATGTACTGACATTTAGATTAGAGCAGTGTATTAGAAAAAATACAATTAGATTGAATGATATAATTATTAAAATATTTTGATCTTAAATGACATTACATTAAATGACATTGATGTCATTGAAGATCAAAATATTTTAATAATTATATCATTCAATCTAATTTGATTTATTATAATACACTGCTCTAATCTAAATCTCCACATTTTCTAATGTTAGCTAATACATTTGAGTTTTTTAACATTCCTTGCTTTATTGTAACTATGGCTAACCCAAGTCTACTGTATATCCCATCATGAACGTAAATTAATTACATTTTCTCTAACATTAACATGCATATTATGCTAACCATCCCCAAATAAATAGATTAATATCTACAATTAATCTAGAGTTAACCAATAAACGTTTTCACTTCCTGTTTCTTGTCCAGGTGTTTGGGCTCCACCCTAACGCTGACATCACCTACCAATCCAATCTGGCCAATGAGACGCTCAGCACCATCATCAACATCCAACCAAAAGACAGTGGGGGCGGGTCTGGAGAGACTCGTGAGGCAACTGTACAGAAAATGGCCAGTGAGATGCTGGAGAAGCTACCACCTGACTACGTCCCACACGAGGTAGCCAATCAGATTGCCTCGGCTTTGACATGTACATTTTTAGATGCTGCTTTACGCTTATGTCATTGGCACTGGCAGGTCAAAGGTCAGCTGCAGAAGATGGGTCTCCTGCAGCCAATGAACATCTTCCTCAGGCAGGAGTTGGACCGCATGCAGCGAGTCATCAGCGCCGTACGGAGCACGCTCACTGACCTCCAGCTGGCCATCGATGGTCAGCAAGGACCTCACACACACACACACACACACACAGTAACTGCATACGGACTCTATCTGTCTTTAATTGTCTCAGTCACAGTATATACAGTATGTAACGCAACCAGGAAGTAATCTGGTTCAACCGTTTACATGGTAGAATTATTCTTTCAATCGGGTCGTGGATCTGGTTATACTACCTCTCTGCTTCGGAATGAAATTTCTATCGGTTTGGGTCTTTCTCTTCTGATTGTAGTGTTTATATGTAGCATTTTCTTTCGGGTTGGGCCTTCAACCCGATTCCAATCGGAATTAAAGGGTCCATGTAAACACAGCTAGTGTCTCTCTCTCTATGTCCCTCTATCAATGTCTCTATCAACATATATATCTCTCTCTCTCCCTGTGTGTGCCAATGTCTCTCTGTCTCTCTCTCTATCAACATCTCTCTCTCTCCCTCTCCCCCTGCGTGTGCCAACGTCTCTCTCCCTAAGGTACAATCATCATGTCTGAGTCACTGCGGGACGCTCTAGACTGCATGTTCGACGCCCGGGTCCCGTCACGCTGGCTCAGTATCAGCTGGGACTCGTCCACGCTGGGCTTCTGGTTCAGCGAGCTGCTGGACCGCAACCTGCAGTTCAGAACATGGGTGACGGCCGGGCGCCCGTACCAGTTCTGGCTCACGGGCTTCTTCAACCCGCAGGTGAGTGTGCTCTGGGTGTGAACCTGATTAACATACTGTAAACGCATCCGTACTCGAGTGATCATCATAACCACTGGTCATAGAGAAACGACTCCTGCTCCTCCATAGCTTGTAGAATCATATAGTAGTTTAGAGTATAGACTAAATAGAGCATAAGAGCCTTCATTAGATTACATGCTGTCCATATGCAGAAATGGCATGTTTGATTTGGATGTGAGAAGCTTCTGAGGGAGTTTGTTTTGATTTGAGTTCGAAGTTAGCAAGCGTTCGTGAGAATGACAAACCTACTAATATTACAGCCTTATAGTTTTATTACATAAGCCTTTTACTAGAACAACTTACGTTCAGTCAGACAGACGCACCTTTTCTACATTATGGATGTGTGTGTGCGTGCATGCGTGGACAGGGTTTCTTGACAGCCATGCGTCAGGAGACAACTCGTGCAAACCTGTCTAAGGGCTGGGCCTTGGACACCGTCGTCCTTAGCAACGATGTCACCAAGATGATGAGAGAGGACGTTTCGGCTCCACCCCCGGAGGATGTGGGCGGAGTTTATGTCTACGGCCTTTACCTGGATGGTGCGGGGTGGGACAAACGTCACGCCAAACTCACGGAATCCCCACCCAAGGTGTGTGTGTGTGTGTGTTTACTGTTCATTCAGTTTTGTATTGACACACATACAGAAAAACAGAAACTTGTATAGATACTAAAGAACTATTTGGATAGATACAGTATATATATTTGATTGGCAGTAATGTACAGAATCTGTTACAAAATAACACTGATAGTGGAACCTAGAGGGAATTATTTTAGATTGTTTCGTTTCGTGTTGTAGTGAGATTTTTTTTTATTAAATTAAGTTTTAGTTTGTCTTTATAATCATTTTAATAATAATAAAATCTACAGCCCTTCCAAAAATGTTCAGTGTGATTGTTCATGGTTGTATTTACATTTATCTATTTTACAGCTACTGTATATGGTTTATAAATAAAACATTATTTCCAAAACTTTCTGGCTAAGCAATTTGCAATTTGTAAGTTAAAAGGATTGTTTTGCTGTGATGACAAAACATTTTGGAAAAGCTAATGTTGGCCTTGCGTGAGATTCCATTGCGTGTTATTACTGTAAATAAAACTAAACCACATGGCTTATCGAAGTGCAACACTGCACTATACAGATTTAAGTGGACTCTTATAACTAATCAATAACACAATAATGTATGTCTCTAATTCTCTAATTCATATTGAATAAGGGGGCATTAATGCATAATCAGAATTAAATTAATAGACCCAGAGATTTTTATTTATTTATCTTTTTTTGTAAAAACCTGACGCCTAATAAAGATGTTGAAAATATGTCATTATCACAAGAAAACAACACAATTATCCTGAGATAACGAGATCATTAATTCGTTATCACGAGAAAACAACACAATTTTCTTGTGATAACAAGATAATTATTACAATGTAAATTGATTCCGTAGGTTTGCTATTAATAAATAAGCTTTTGTGGTTTGTGTTATTTGATTCTCATTCATGACTCTTCTCCTCAGGTCTTGTTTACGCCTCTCCCTGTGGTCCATGTCTATGCTGTCAGTACAGCCAATATGGCCGATTCTAAGCGCCATGTAGGCGGAGCCACAGTGAGTCTGTACTGCTGTCCGGTCTACAAGAAGCCCAGGAGAACTGACCTCACCTACATATTCTCCCTAGAGCTGCGCACTACCCAGCAGACCGACCACTGGACGCTGAGAGGCACTGCCCTGCTGTGTGACTGCAAATGACCTGTGTCCAATAATGTTATGTACATCTTTACACTGGTATGCTATTTCACTGGATAGGGCATATGTGGCAGTATAACATCTTGTGTGTGTCTGCCTGCTTGTTACTATGTACACAAATGTGTGTGTGTGTGTGTGGGGGGGTGAGATATAGAAGGGCTTTCTGCATACATACGTATATTTCTCTATTACATTTTAATTGAAATTAATCATTATATGAACTTTAAATCAGAATATTATTACATGTTTGACTGATGAACTTTGAACTTTTCCATGCAAATAATTTAACATTTAAATGCTTTTATTAGATTTGATTTAAAGTTGTTTAAATCTATCCAACATCCCCTGGTCTTTGGGGTTAAGATAACATTTGTATAAATATTATCAAACTCTCAACATGTTTTATTGTAATTAGGATTGATAGTCATAAAATACTACTTAAAATATTGTATTATGTTGGATTTGTGGTGAGACAGAAGTTAGCTTTTGCAGTATATCTAAGGTTTAATGTGTGATATTACAATAGATGACTACTGTATGCCAGTAGTATTATATAAACTTTCTTATATAGCCTATGACTACTTTTCTCTTATTATAAAATGCTAACTCATATGTCAAGCTAATATAAATATAGTTTTGGACTATATTTATATAATAATAACAAATACAGTATATAAGCCTAAACATAACATTTTATAAAACTGAGACTTATTGAAACCATGTTAATCATGATTCTTAAACAACATTAAATAAATATCTACAGCAATGTTTTCAAGAGACTTGATGATTTCAACAACAAGCAGAAACACAATGTGCATAATTTCTTTAAGGGTAATAAACAAAAATGATCTTTACTCTGTGTGAAACAAACACATAACCTACCACTGTCTAATATTCATTAAAAATGGCATTCATGCAGAATCAATCACTATAGGCCTACTGACCAACAAACACTAAATAAATCTGTTGTTTACTAAAAATAAAAATTACAAGATATATTGCTACGACCTGTGTATCAAATATGAAAACACAAAATAGGCTACACTATTTAATTGACTTCAGTTTTAGCTGAATTGAAACCTTCAGGTTCAATTCATGTTCCATTACAAAAAAATTCAGCTTTCTCAGTATTGTTACTACCACTATATGTTTAGGTACTCATTTTTAAACATGCTAACTAAAGAAAATATTAAGATGACAAATGAAAAGCAGTCAGATCAGCTAGCCTATATCCTGGCAAACGGTGTATAGCTATTAGGTTATTCACACCAGATCGTTTTAGCAGAATGCAAAACACTTGCTTTCCTTCTGATCAGCCATTTAACAGAGCAAGACTTTCTGTAAACCCATAACTACAATCTATAATTAAACAAAGATGTCACCCACATTTTGATCTTGTCCAGGACAGGAACTGTATAAGCAGTAATATGACGATGCTGGCCTTAGGGAGAGATCTGGCTCATTTGCCTCTATCGTGATGCTTATGGTCCGTTAGGTGGTTTTGCATTCCTCAAAGTAAACAAAAAGTCAAATATATACTTTTTTATTTAATACATTGTAGGGTAAATTGCCCAGAACAAAGATCTGTGTCTCCCAGAAGCTCAACAACCTCTGGACTTGTGTTATTGTCCCGCTGTGTCCCGTCCTGTCAGTTTAGACCATATTTCTATTCATCTTCCACTTTAGCAACTCGACACTAAAAACATTTGCCCTTTCCTTATTCTCTTTGTGGTCTCATGAGTCCAAAAAAAAAAAATCGACATGGCCGCTGACGGTTTATGACAGCTGTTTCATGTCGTACATGGGCACCTCTGCTTCGGCGCCTCCCTCGTCGTTGGCTTCCTTGGCGACGTCGGGGGTTACCTTCCGCCCTTTGGGAGGGGGAATGGGCGTGGCCCCTTCAGTGGCTCCCTCTGCCCCCTCCTGGCCCTCGGCCACCGTCCTCTCCTTCTTGAGTTTGCTCGGGACGCTCTTGGCGATGCTCTCTTTCAGACGCTCGCCGGAGTGCTTCAGCCGCTCGCCGGACTGGCGGATCTTCTCGCGCCTCTCGGCGGTCACAATGCGCTCGCCTAGCTTGCCGACCTTGCTGCCCAGGTTCTCGCGGGTCTTGCTGATGTTCTCCTTGGAGAAGGTGGCCTTGAAGCTCTCGATGCGCGTCAGGCCTGTCTTCTTGGCACGCGTCGCAGAGGAGTTGTCGGCCTCCTCCACCACCATGTACTCCTCGTCCGACTCAGGGGGGAGCTCAAACTTGTCCGGCTCCACGTCGGCTCTGGAGCCAGTCCTGCTGGGGTCTGCTGGGTCTTGTCCGCCTGCAATTGACTTCACTTCCTGGTCGCCCTGGGGAAGGAGGAAGACAGTGCCGAGTCAGAACAGAACCTCAGCAGACGCTGAGCAACTCTAACGAGCTGTCAGGAGAACTTGATAATGGTCATGATTATGAGGACATAAGGGGTTTGCTGTAGAATGGATAGTCAATAGAGACCACTGCATGAAGCTGAAGGTTTCACAAAGAAATCAAACTAAAACTATAAGAAATAGACAAACAAATTATCAAATAATATTACCATCTGCAGTGGTACATACTAAATAGTCCTAAAATAGAAATAATATCAATAGCAACACATTGCTTCATGTACATG
This sequence comes from Typhlichthys subterraneus, assembly GCA_027564835.1. Lineage (NCBI taxonomy): Eukaryota > Metazoa > Chordata > Actinopteri > Percopsiformes > Amblyopsidae > Typhlichthys > Typhlichthys subterraneus. The sequence goes on along the minus strand of JAODUH010005814.1, from coordinate 16,770 downwards.
CTCAGGCTATAGCCTTATTCACAATATAACATAGGCCTAATTGTTGTATTAACTTTCATTATTGACATTTGCTTTGCTGTGTTAATTATAAAACCAAATAGGTCCATTGTTGTTAGATTGCAAATGGACATCTTTTCTTTGAATTAAGCTCTTGAAATTCTTTCCCAGCTCGGATGAAAGTGTGTCACCAGAGGTCTGACTGTAGCCTTGGAGACCCTGGTTGTCTAAAATTAAACTGCACCTGTTGGTGAAGCTCACATTGATGCTAAACATAAGGGCAGCCTTTAGTTTTCAGCATGGAGTTAGGTTAGCAAACGTCATCTGATATTTGAGCTGGACCTAAGCATTCGGTTCATATGAATTCTGGCTAACTTAGAAGGTACAGTGGTCTATCGTTTATGACTAAACAGAAAACCGCAAGTTTGTCCGCACGTGCACTTGCAGAACAGCACTAACATGATCTCCTCTCTCCGGGAAGCTTTATGGAGGACAAGTTTAACCCCTTCCCCTCTCCTCCACCATGCATCACAATAAACTCAAGTGCACACACACACATACACTGGGCTACCCAACCACCACAATATTCTACTCTATTGTGGAATTTACAACCACATCCTTCTATATAGTTTAGTAACCAAACTGTTGTTTTCATTTTATGAAAAATTATTATTGTCATTATTGCACAATTCTCTTACATAATCACCCCTTATCGTGTTAAAAATGTTACCTGTGAAATATATACAGTACAGTACATTATAGTGTGATGCACAAACCATGGTCAAGGTATCTGCACTTCACACAGTGGTCCCCAATCCTGGTCCTAGAGGGCCACTGCCCTGCATATTTAAGATGTCTCCCTGCTCCAACACACCTGATTCAATTGAATAGCTCGTTATAATGACCTATTCATTAGAATCAGGTGTGTTGGAGCAGGGAGACATCTACTAGCCTATATTTAAATACCATCAAATAATAATATTGCTGTTATTCTTCTACCACCTCTGGAGATAGCAGGGGACGTGAGTCTCTGCTACTGTTGTTTTGGGGGTTGCAAGCTGAAAGGTTTGAGAAACCCTGATCTAACTGACTAGTGAATGGACGCAAGTAAAGTTTCTGCAACATTGGCATCTGGACAATTAATTAATACATTTTTTTCTAATTAAATTATTATTAATTATATTATTTATTAATAAAATATTTAAATAAATGTGATGGTAACTGTCATGAACAGCTGATCTTCTGTGACCATCCACATGTACAGTAAAGTAGGCTACTTGGTTGTTAAATCTAGCAATAATAATAATAAATTTTATTTTACCATACTTTTATTCCGTAAACATTCTACAGGCCATTCTGCTTTGCAGAACTAAGGTTCAATACAGCAGTTAATAAGACCACTGTTTAAATAAAAACTCTGCCTGCAGAAAACGGCATGTTCTTACATACTTTGGACATGTAGGTCTTCCACATATTCAAAATAGGCATTAAAATGGGAAGGTAAAGCTGAAATCTATTTTTACGCCTGACATAAAATTATGTTGGGCTGTTCAGAATGTCTGTCCGGGGACTGTTAGTTTGGTGGAGATAAATCTTTAGTTTATTGAACCTGTAGCCAATGCGCATATGTATTCTGGTGCAAAAGGTGTAGAATCCTTTATCCCCCGCTCCCTGAGGTTATAAGAGTGAGACCTCAGAACTATATTAGGACATGTGGTAGTTCAGACTTAGAATAAACCTTCCGTCAGCTTTCAGCTGGCATGGTCACTTACAGGGCAGAGCAGAGCCATGCTGCTGACAGACTGGCCTGACTCAGTTCTAACTTCATCTTCGACAAATGCAGTCCACATCTATCTGTGCAGCCCTTAGCCTACTCTCAGTAATGTGGGCCTCATTTAAAGGAAATAAGTTGTAAGATGCATAACTGAACGATCTCTTTTCAGCATAACTACATATCAGAATACCTATTCCATTTGTATGTAGAACACATCTAATATTGTAAAGTTACAGTAGATATTAACTGTCAAGTTGGATTACATTACTGCAATACCATGTTGACAACATCAATAGCTATATTCTTGGCTGTTAAGAGTAGAAAAATGGCCGCCGGTTTTATTGTTACATAGTTTAATGGTTCTCACCCAATCAGATTCCAGCCTGACAACATCACGACACATGCTGATCTTCTGCATCAAAAATGGCTGCTTTGGAATAGTGACGATACCCAAAGGTGCTAATATAACTGACAAACTCTGAAAGAATATTTTAATGGAAAAGCTATTCTACATGATGTGGTAACCTTTTAGGGGGCTGACTTTACAATGAATCTTGGAGCTAAAATTACCACCGCACTCACACACACACACATCTCTGTGTATGCACTATAAGTAGCTATGTTCAAAAGAAAAATGTTGTCATTATTAGGGTATGTGTAAGATTTACCTCTGATCTGAGATTCTAAGAGTGTATGCAGGCCTTAGTTCACTGAGACCCACACTCTAAAAAGCAAAGGTTCCCCCTTATACCTTCACCTTCTTGTTAAATGCATAGAAGGAGATAGAACATAACACAGCTCTCAATTAGACCAGGACAAAACACCCAAGAAAACCAGATTGAGACAACAGGCCACCTCAATAACAAATTTGGTCGGATCGATGGAACAGCCAGTCGGACGGCGCCGTTCTCACCTGGTAGATAACGACGCGGAACTTATTCTTGGCGAGGAGGTCGCCTTGCGTGGCCTCCACCTTCTTCACCCGGAGGTTCTGGTTCTCCACGCGCACACGTACGTCCTTGATGTGACAGCTGACCTTACGGGTCTTCTCCAGCAGCCGGTCCACGGTGGCGCTGGTCGTCGCGTGGCAACCGGTCAGCTTGACCACGTCGGCCTGGATGGTCTTCACCGTGCTCTCCAGTTCAGTCTGGCGTTCCTCCATTCGCTGCTGCGTAGCCTGGACACTCTCCACTATGCCCGCCACGCGCTCCAACAATGCCATGATGCTGCCAACGTCAGCCTCGCCCCCGCCGCCGGCTAGCTTCTCCGCCATCTTGTGTGGTAGGTCGTCCGCTTGGCAGACGGGCGCTTTTGTGCGACAGTGGGGTCTGTCACCTGCGTCTGGTCGTGACCGGTTTGGTCCGGTTTGGCAGTGAGGGGTCAGAACCAGTCGATTCTGGTTTAGAAGGGGCAGTGGAAGTTGTGGTTTTGTTGGGTCCAGTCAGAGAAGAACCACAAATGACAGAGGTGAAGATGAAGTAGAGGAGCAGAGTGGAGGAGGAGAAAGGAGAGGAGCAGAGAGGAGGGAAGAAGGAGCACAAGCCTCTGCCGGACGGAAGGAGAGAGGGAGGAGTACAGCCTGACGTCTCGACAACTGGTTTCTGATCCACAGCCTGGTCAGATGAAGCCCGAAGCCACGCCCTTTATGGGCGGGGGGTTTAGAGGAGGGGGATAAATGGAAAGACAGGCTTGCTTTGCAGAGAGACAGAAAAATATGCACAGGGCTGAGAAAGAGAGTTGAGCAGGTAGAGCTCCATATTGGCAGAAAGACAGTAGACCTGTCAGGTTAAGGAACATTGTGATTATTTGTTGAACAGGCATAACATATCTTTGCCCCACTTTCATTGTCACACATTTCCATTTACATGTGTGATTGTCACTACACAGTCATTTGTAACACTCTGGTTACAGCTGTTAATTATGTTTGGCCACAAAGAGCTTCTTTAGTGGTTTTTGACTCATGACTTCCTAAAAGAACAGGTTGGTAGCTCGCAATACATGTGTAAATATGTCCATAAAAACTCAACATTTTATTTTTAGACTTTAATTTAAAATATCTTTTAAAAATCATTTCATGTCCCTGCCAAAGTGTTTTATGAAGGAAAGTATTATGAATTTGATATTCAGATTATATTTTGTATTTTTTTGTAAATTTTTCAGAATCATGTGTGTGTTTGTCATTATTAAGGAGAGTGCCGTGTCACACGCACGCACACACCAAATAGCTATAAATACAGTGTGTGTAAACTGATTCTACAGCCTGTTTGTGCAGGGTGTATTAAGGGAATGGAAACCCCCTTTCTGTTCATCCTCAATCATCAATCAGCCCTCCGTCTGACAGTTGTTCTTCTCCCTGATCCCTGAAATATTTCATTGTCAACTCAGCTAAGTTATGTTATAAATCGTTAAAATGTATCATGTAACAAATCCTCAGTAATTTCACCAATTAAAGAAACCTAAATTGGTGTACAGGAAACTAAATGCACCAGAATAACATACAGTAAACTCTATGAAAGTAGAATGTTAGCGCAGTGCATTATGGGAAACTGAGTACATAAACCGTATCTGAAATCTATATATGTAGAATATGCATTTTGTGAACTTTATGTGAAATGTAGTTATGAGGACAATTTAACTTTAACTTAATTTCATTTCTGTTCTGTTGGGTGGGTCTTCTTGTACATCAGCTTTCTCAACATGTTTGCGCACGTGCACATGCACAAATACACAAACACGTGTATGTCTATGGTAAGACTTAAGACTATAGAGCTCAGTTACAAATATCTAGATCTTCTCTGTTGAATGACCAGTAGAGTGGGTCAGTATGTACAGTACAGACAGACAGAGAGTGAGTGTAGGGTAGGCCTACATGCGTGCCATCTAAATGTGTCCCACCAGCTGTTGCCTATAATTATACCTGTCAGAATTAAGCCCCACCCCTACAAAATGCATAGTAGCTTTAAACTTCCCAATGAGTGTTTTATTTTCACTTCCCTCTGACTCCAGCGGTTGGACAGTCAAAATCATGATATTAGACACCATCTGATGTTCGGGAAGGCTTGTGAAATTTAACAATGAACACAGCCATTCATGATTTTGTATGTAACGTTCAAATCAATTGAGACCACAATGAACATATATGTATACCAGGTGTGTTTAACCTATAACCAGCTACAAGCAGAATTAAAAGGTAGGCAATAAACCAAATTAAATTATTTAATTTTGTTTCACTTAAGAAATCTTTGAAATCTCTTTGCTCTGCCCCACGCCAACCTTGGTGTTTCTCTGGTGAAGCAGCTCCTAGAAGGGTTACCTGGTTAGTGTGCTAGTTCCACTTATACAGACTACCCTTTCTGCCTTTGTGGCGTGTAATGTCATTTACTGTATATGAATGTGGAAACATTTTTTTTGTTTCTCCATAACATGTACATCAAATGAAATAATGAGTAACACCAGTAACGAGGACATCTAATGGAACACATTTAATTTTATTGAATCTACATCACTGTTCTAAGACAACATCATGACTGGCTCATGCAATATGCCACATCTAGAGGTAAATCTGAGCTGGACTCCCCAAAGCATCGTTCTGGAGAGTTCTCCTTCATCTGAGAGGATCGGGACCAACATGTGACTGAGCAGCAAATGATGGCACCAGTTAACGGTACAGTATCCTTGGTTACCAGGTATGGGCCTCCACTTATCATTGACCGCAAATATATAAAACCCCTCAAGGGGGCGCTGTTTCAAGACAGGCTAGCCTTTCACCCCTAAGTGAACGGAGGGTGTTCCCATTTATTCATAGGGCTGGGCGATATACCGGTATATACCGGAATATCGGAATTTTCTCAAAAGAGATCTAAGATTAGACAGTATCGTTTATATCGATATAGTTATATGATGCGTTTATTCATTACCTTTTCAGGCCTGCACTTGACCTGAGTGGAGTCAGGAGCGAGTGACCACCAGAGAAATTTCACGTCAATTAATGTTGCTAAAGATTAAAAATGTCACATTTCCATCGGGTTTCTTGTTTGTTCTCTATGCCTGAAGGATTTAGCCACTTTAAAGAAAATACCGATGTATATCGTGTATTGGTATTCAACTTAAATATATTGGAATATTATTTTTGGTCCATATCGCCCAGCTCTATTTCTTCATATAAGGGTTTGTTCCAGATATTCTACTGTTGATCATGAAACATTAAGGAACCGTATAAAGAAATGCTGGTCAATGGCGATTTTGGCCCCAAGATGCTTTTAGGAATATAAACTCAGTTTATCATAGCTAATCCATTAATCACAACAGCCAACACTGACATGTCCTACCTACATCATTACAAATTATATAAAAAAATAAAACAACCAAACAAACTAATTTAAATTAATATCCGTCATTGTTATGGTAACAGTAATAAAATAATAATAAGCTCCTGTACATGTGAACTTGTACTTTGGCAGTAGAAAAGCAGGTGTATCTCATACAAAATGCAGGAAGCATTTTATCTGAATCCATACACGCACGCACGCACGCACTCACACAACTCACTGAGAGACAAATCAAACTGGGAGTCTGCAAAAAGGGGGGGGGGGGTATTTTGCAAAGCATGCCTATTAACAGGGCCTACTATATTATTAATGAATATACTACATCTCCAATTTGCTTCATTAAATGGACTGACATTAATCCTGGATTATCCACTTTGTAAAATACCCCTTTGATCTGGACAGGCCCAGATACATCAGCCCTCTTTCTCACACAGGGAGGGACATACATCAGTTTGGTTTTAACTGCATTCTGTGGAGCGATCCAGTTCATTCGGGGAGATGTCCATGAGGCTGGTGAAATATTCCGCTTAACGTTTTCTAGTCTGTGCCGTACCTTCCATACATTATGTGAATCTAAAGTGTTCCTGGTGGGAATGTTTGTTATAAGGTCTTAGCAAAAACCAAAACAATGTGCCTGGGTTGAGACAGGAAGAAGCCAGCTGTCCAATCAAATTGATGAGTTGCTCAAAGACCAATGCATGGTCCATTGCAGGATCCCAAAATAACAATCGTACCTCCAATGGAAAGAATCTTCATAAGGTGAACTCTGAAAGCTGCTGGTGCCCAGAAGTAAAAACACAAAAACAAAATGCACAACAAAAATAAAGAAATCAATAAGGCCCCATCAGAAACAATTAAAGGTTCCTTCCAAAACAAAACAGAGGCACAAAAGGATGCATCATAAAAATGTGGTCTGCCCATGGGGTAAAGTTATCATAAAAAAAAAAATACAAAAAAATAAAAACGCTTTTAAAAAAGTTTTTGAAAAAGAAAGTAAACAGAATGGCTACATCATCCTGGAAGACGTTCCAGAGGGGAAATGGCCAAGGTGTTGCTTTTGTCTTCGCCCACGTTTGGTCCTATTGCACCTCCTAGTGGACGGAAAAGGTACAACACTGTTGGTGCAACTATATTTAACTTTTTCTAAAGCAGTGGCACAAGGGCACAGGCTAGTAGCAATACAATTACTTTGATAAAAAAGTAGTAGTAATAGTAGTAGTACCTTGTGAAACACATGACTACAGCTACAATAACAGCAATCTGAATAGCTCCAATAATGGCTGCAATCAGGACGTAATGCAGCTTCTGGCCACTAGGGACAACATAGAGGATGTTGAAGTCTAACAGCTGGTCGCACTGAGAGCCTCCATAACCTGAGTCACACCTACACACACACACACACACACACACACACACAAAACACAGAGTGAGAAAATACAGCAGCATATCTATCTATTAACACACAGCACATACTAAAGTCATTAAAATGCACACACACACACACAGTTTACCTGCAGGTGGGCAGCTTGTGTCTCATCTCACACTGGCCATGTTCACAGAACTGGGCGTAGTCTTCTGTACAGGGAGTGAGGCTGTCTTCAAGCTCCTCCCCCTCGCCTGGACTAGGCACTCCTTAAAGCAGACACACCATCTTAATAATAACTGACATGTCTATTGCATGTATAGTATAAGCAGGCCTATACTATGTTAGTACTGTAGTACTGTGGTAGCATAATAATAATACCTTTTATTTAAACCAACTTATTGGAATTCCCATTGATAACATACTGCCAACCATAAAGGCACTAAGTGCAAGCATTAGTAAATCATGTGGTTAAATAAAGACCAATTCAGACATGAATAGGTACTATTTTAGTGCTAAAGTGTTAGCATAGTTTAGACTTTTTGCCCGCTATACAACACATTTCCCAATGATTGATCGTTATAGTAGTTTTTCAGTGGTACACACAGGGTACATACAGTGTATGTACATGTTTTATATTACAACGGTACTGTAGTTGTGGTACTATGATAGAACTTTATTAGTACTGTGTGTGATTGCTATCTTACCAAAGACATCTGTTTTGCTCTTGACACTGTCATCTTTTCTGCTTTTATCTGAACACAAAGAAGATATGATTTGTACTTTCATGTCGCAATGAGCATGTAGATTTTAACTAGAGATGGGCACGTGTGCTCGGGTACTCGCCAGTGACAGCCATGATGGATAACACATTTTCATGATCACGACAAGGCAATAATATATTTGTATTAATGAAATTAATCTCAAAATGTAATTAAATAATGCTGATGATGTAACATTTTACTCCAATCAGAGTCTAGTACCAAAAAAACTGAACATCGCTATAGCTTTGATTGGCATGCAGTCTGACCAATCAAAAGGCATATATGTTCCTTCCTATCTGCCATTTGGTCCAAGAAGCAATAGGCTTCTTTCCGTCTGTCAACAAGTCTGTTAAACTAACATGGAATTAGTACCATTTTCTGAAACTTGGAAAAGTGTAGCCTATGCAATTGATCATTTGGATAAACAAAGATCACAGGACCCCGCCACGAATACGAGGTACAGGTACTCGCTCGCTCGGGTACTCGAGCAGTCAAAATGACCAAAATGCACAACCCTAATTTTAACAGGAGACTCCAGAATAATAAAATAACATATTATGTTAAGTTTACTAATATCTAGTAACGATAGATTCATAAATAGTAAACTAGTACAAGCAAAATAAGCATGTGTTAACTTTGTTTATATGATTATGTGTTGCTTGCTGAGTTTTGCTGTGTGTGTGTGTGTGTGTGTGTGCGTGTGCATGCGTGCGTGCGTGTGTGTGTTCGTACCTTGGCAGCGGCCCACATGCTTGATGTCTATCTTGACCTGCTTCAGACAGGATGCTTCTTTGACGTGACAGGGCGTGTCATACGTCACACCATCACGCCCACACACTGGGTTGTCATTGTGTCCGTTACACACAATGTTACACATGCATCTGCGTGTGCACACATACACACACACACAGATCATTTAACAGACTAGTATAGTATAGAATGTCAAGGAATATAGCCATTTTAAATGTGTGTGTGTTTGTACTCACAGCAGGTCTTCAGAGTCTTCATCACACTCCGCGCCAAATTTACAGTTGCCACACTTTGACCCTTTCTTGCCCCGACCCGAGCCTTCGTCATCTGTCAGAACCACACACACATTGGAACAATGTAACCATACAGGTGAGTGACCGGCCGCATTAGCCTAGTCATGTCAGTCCCTCTCCACCTCAATGAACCCCAACCAAACCCCAGGAAAGATGGCTACCTATCTGTGCTGCATTGAGCTATATTGTAATGTGAGATTTCACCAAGCAAATGGAAGAAAAGCCGACCTTCTCTACCAAGAGAGAAGGTTGGCTAACGTTTCGTCTCTAGCAGCAAGAGAGAGAAGGAACCCCTCCCTGTTTGTTGCACCTGACAAGTTTAACTGACGTGGAGAACTGGCTGGACTCTTAAGGCCGCCGCCCACTGGCAGCGTCGTTCGGCGGCGCGTCAAAAAATTATATAAAAAATACATGCTAGAAAATATATAAAGACGGGGAAGCAGTACATTTCTATGGCTTGACGGCTTGACAAGAAGAAGAACAATGTTCTAACTAAACCATGGCGTCAGACGCTGCCAGTGGGTGTCGCCCCGTTAAAATGAACTAGTCCTCAAATCCTGGCGTCACTTGATGCGCGGCGACGCCTTCAGTGGGCGGCGGCCTTTACAAGTCATCTACAGAGTCTTTCATGTTCTGTTTTCCATCAGTAGACAGACTGCTAGGTACAGAACTATTTACCTCCATCTGCGGACCCTGAACCACCATCTGAGAGACACAGAGAGACAGACAGAGAGGTCACTACAAGTTTGGACACTGTCGTGCACATGTTTCTGTATAAGTTGTATACTGTACCGTCATTTCCCGGCTATTAGCCACGGTTAATACGTTGATTTTGCAAACTGTCGGCAGCTCTGCGGCTAATATTTGGGTGCAGTCTATACGCAGGGTTACATTTTGTTTCTCTCATTGGGCTATTTTTATTATTGTTCTTAAGGTAATCCGGGGATAATAATTATACATCCAATTTTTTGCTATGGTAGTAGGACAATCTGACATGGTAGAGGGCTTTTCACATGGGAATTGGCATTGCCCGCCTCTCATGTGAAAGGCAAACCTACTGCAGTCACGGAAGCGTCTGGTTTTGAGGTAACCATGAGAACTACAGTAAAGAAACCATGTAGATGACACCAAAAGATAGATTTATTAACAGTCTCTAAATAAACCTAGCCTACTTTATTTATGAATTAAGACAACATATGTGGTGAATATGATATGCATACAATGCATTTTCTTACATCGTTTTAGAAAATAATACCAACTTTAGGCTATGTCCAAAAAACATGTCAGTGTATTTTGCGCATTCTCTGTCTGGTATGGTCTGGTGCAGGGTAAAAGACCTGTTCTCCATCTGGGCACAAAAGCGTGCACATTCTCTTATCTGGTATGGTCTGGTGCAGGGTAAAAGACCTGTTCTCTATCCGGGCACATAAGCGTGCACATTCTCTGTCTGGTATGGTCTGGTGCAGGGTAAAATACCTGTTCTCCATCCGGGCACATAAGCGTGCACATTCTCTGTCTGGTATGGTCTGGTGCAGGGTAAAAGACGTGTTCTCGGTCCGTGCACATAAGCGTGCACATAAGTGACAAACCTCGTGGGACTGCGCCCGCCCACTGTTCCGTCCTTGGCCAAAAGGCTATCCGTACTTTGTTTTTGTAGGCTACACTCCAATCAGCAGATACAGCAAATATGAGTATTCTGATTAGTCCAGGTATCCACACTCATGTCCAACCGTTTACAGTCTTGCTGGCTTCAGGTCGGTAAGAGTATAGGCTAGTCAACATTAATAAATGCAATGAAAGGTGTCCACACGGTTATATTTTCTTTAGCATGCTGCCGAGTCAGGACAGCAGAGTGCACGTTGAGGGCTGGCCCGCAGCCCATCAGCATGCTCCCACGGTCAAAGATCAGCTCACAACCGTCTCGGTGCCCTCTCTTCGATCCACATACATTTGGGAGCCGCGTTTCAAAGTCTGTACGAAATTTGTGCAGGAAGGAGGTTTTGTTTCGCTGATTCTGGAATATACTCCTGATCTGATAATGCATGCAATATTCGATATTGCCGGTGTCATGACAAAAAGCAATTGCCGATATAAAGTGGATCCCGGAAGGAACCACATAATGCTGCCAGCAGCCTGGTCCATTTTAATAGAGGCGCATGGGAAAACGAACCAGAGAAAATATAAATCTTTGAACGGACTGTACACGCCAAACACATGATTCGCTTAAATCTTAATGGTGATCTGGCGAGATTATGCAGCCTACTTGTACCGTGCCAATGTTTTTTACCTGCCGGTGTAGCCTACTCACTATAATGCCCGGTATCGTCGCTAACGCTATGGTACCAAGCGGTAGCAAACTGATATGAACTTGGGATTTAAACAATGAAAAGGAACATGTTTTAGTTTTTTTTGTTTTTTTATGACCTACTGACTAATACATACACATATACATGTTTTATTTTGGACGCCTTTCTAAACACTCAAGGACATCTTACATTGCAAATACATAGATATAAAACAGTTGGCTGAAATATACATACTATAGTAGTAAACATTTGATTTGAGAAATATAAACAAAATAAACAAAATATAATAAAACAGTCAGGTGAGAGTAAACAAAGGGTCAAATTTCATAGGCAACCTTGAAGAGGCCTACTGCCTTGCCACCGCTAGCAACCCGAACTGAACATGGAAATACATGTAGAACAGAAAAGGAAAATTATTTGCCATTTTTGAGTCAAATCCTGATAAACCCCTCTGGCAGTAGTATATAGACTTTGAGTAGGAACTAGGAAATTGCACAAAACACACATAACTTGACGCATGTTTACTTATCTCCTGCAAGCACAGAAATATAATAACGCCATTTTTTTACTCTTGCTGCTTGTTGCCGACTTGGCTTGTTAATAACACGATTAGCAAACAGCAAACAAATAGTAACCTACCAAAATGTACGTAGCCTAGGTAGCGCATACCGGTATATTGAAGTCCGACCTATTTTTTTTCTTCTTTTCCAAACATTAAAATGCCTCCAAACTGATGACGTAACATTGAATAACCGGTAAATACATGGTGCGGTTAATAGACAAGTTTATTTCTAAAAATTACATAAAATACTGACCTGCAGTTAATATAGTTATAGTTGGGAAATTACGGTATGTGTGTGTCTGTGTGTTTTGCAATGTTACCGTGGTAACAAGGGCCATGTGATACCACAGTTATTTCTCTCTGCTTCTTGCAGGCGGCTCGGCGAAGAAAACACTCATTCTGGTATGTGTCTCCATTAGAGCCGCACACAGGAACATACTTTTTATTGCACTGTAACACACACACACACACACGCGCACACACACACACCCATGTTATGTAACATTGAGTTATTACTTTAACTGAACTGTCCATACAAACACCTCCACTGTAAGATTAGCAGGAGTCTTCTGTACACTTAATACATTATGTCATAAGGCTTTTTCCATCAACGTAATGAAAACATTTGAAGTAATGAATAAGTAATAATAATCTTATAACAATTACTAAACATATATTACTAATAATAGATAAGGCTGAAATAAATGTGGCTACACTAATTATTATTATGTATTATCTCTTCACGTCACATTTCTACGTGGACTAGCATTAACTATATATGTTGTGTGCACGTGATACTCACATGGAACTGACACACACACTTGTCAGCTCCGTTCTCACGGCAACTCCCTCCAAAGCGGCACGTCGCTGCGTCACACACCCGCAAATCACTCTTCTTCTCAGACAGGTCTGATGCACGCAAACATACACCCACACACGCACATGCACACGCACACGCACACACACACACACAGAGAAAGAGCTGTCAGGGACTGGTGGATGGACACAATCACATACACACATCTCTGAGACTATAAGTGACTATTGCCATGGCTGCTAGCAGCTTATTGGCCACAGGGCCCCCAGGCCCGCCTATTAGAGGTTGTAATTACAGGGTCATGACCCCTGTCTGCCCTGTCATTAGGAAATGCCTCCCTGAGCACAGCAGGCTATGAGAGCATTTAACACAAAACACAAAACAATACACACACCCACAGGTAGAAACACTGTCATACACGGTTACTGTAATAGGAAGCCTATTGTGCTATTACTGCAATACTGTATGTGTTCACTAGCCACGTAAACAGCTTAGTAGTAATATTGTAGAAGAAGAAATGTATTAAATAATTTGTGCATTTAATATATTTAGCACGTGTTCCATTCAAACCCAATGATTTAACACTGTATACATGTAGCTTAAATAAATATGGACAGAGCAGAATAAACATATTGGGATTTCTAGATAAACAGCTCAAACGAAAATGTGTCTTTTATAGAAAATATTTTTGTATTCTATTTTTTATCTTCCACTTAAGTGAATTCCATTATGGCTCTTCCACTGAGGCCAATTCACCAAGGTAACTGGGGTCTCACCTGTCAGCAACTAATACATCAACAGCCAATTATATTCTGTTTACGGAGAAAGGCAGGTCTACAGAGACCAGCATAGTCTAACAGCAGATATAGAAACTCTTTTCAGATATAGTCTACTTTATACTGTGGTGTTCTGGTATGTTAGTTGGGTTATAAGGAACAAGGAAGTCAATATTTAAATTTAGAATTCTTCTATTACCACTCCCCAAACCATAAAAATCAATTAGAATTTAGAATATTTACCTAATGTCATGTGACATACATGTACCTAGTGACATGCCTAGTGACATGTACATTTATATGCACAAGGCAAAGCTATATTATTGGAGAACAGCCTGCCCTGGAATATTAGAGTTTTGAGTAAAGTAATGGCAACATTGTTTCAGCAATGTTTCAAAATGCCTTGGTCATTTCTGCTGTTAATGTGTCAAGTTTTTTTTATTTTAACTAATGGTTTATACAAGGTTAAAGGTTATGACCCTTTACAGTTTAAAAACCATACATGATGTAAATATAATGCCAAGTCTAAAATCTACCCAATCAAATACAAATACGTATAATAAAAATATTAATAATAACCATGTGTGATACCAGGTTACAAAGCACTGTGAGTAAATACTGGTGTGTATTGTGAACCATCTACAGGCCAGTGAGGCATTACTAATAACTAACTTCCATTCTCGCTTCATCTCTTTACCCTCTTTCTATCATATTCCTTCTCAGTAAAATATGTCAAATACATTCAGTAAAACTGATACAATGTAAAGTTGCCTAATTATTCAGCTCAGTCAGAAGTTCTGCACAGTCTCTGATTCAAATCCCAGGATTTTAACCAAATATACTGTATGGGCATTTAACAATTTGGTTGTGCCTGTCCCATTGAGACAGGTCTATTCCATATGTCACAGTGTGCGTGTGTTTGTGTGTGTGCGTGTGTGTGTGCGTGTGTGTGTGTGTGTGCGTGCGTGCGTGCGTGCGTGCGTGTGTGCGTGTGTACGTGTGTGCGTGCATGTGTGTGTGTGTCGTTTTGCGTGGCATTGAATGGATTCTATTTTGGGGCTAATTGCAGGCTTTGGGAACAGTTCAGTTCAAAGAAGTAAAATAGTGGCACAGTTTTCTGGTTAACCAACAAACGTCATCATTTGATGTGTGTGGCTACATTTCTTACTCATTTACTGTAATAGATCATATGTTGTGGCACATAGCCTATTATAATAACTGGATTGTTAATCTGGATTGTTTACTATGGTAGTAGTAGTGGTATTGAAAATATCTTGTTAACAGTAAGTTATTATTATAATGGGATATATTATTCCATCTATTTTCACCCCCACATCCATATTATTGTGATGTCTCCATTTATACAACCATATAGTCAAATTATGTGTAATTGTAGTCTATTGTATATATATATTTATGAATGTATTGACAAAGCTTTGTATTATGTTTCTATATTGTTTCATGTGCTATGGCTGTGTTTATGTTTAAGAGTTTGGGTTTATCGTTTATACAATGTCTTTATCTTAATGGAAATGCCCTGCTAATGATTTACATGGCTACAGTGCTAAACAAATCTATGAATGACAGATAGAAACAGCCTGTTAGTAGTCATGCTCAGGTTTAGTCTGGTCGTGTCCCTCAACTTCGCGGTTGTCATGAATATACTCACCGGGACACTCCTTGTCTTTACCCGGTACACATTCGCCGCTGCTGCGGGAGAACGAGCCGTGCACGCGGGGCACGAAACCCACGGCGAGCAGGCAAAGCAGAGCAAGCACCCGGGCCGAGCCGGGCATGGTGGGGAGAGAGGTAGAGACAGAAAGAGAAAAGGGGGAGTCTGTCGTGGATTGCAGCCTGTCCTTTCTCAGGTCTGTCTCCGTCTCCTCATCCAGGTCAGTGGAACACACGCGCGCGCGCACGACAGCCAGACACCGTGGAATAAATAGCCTACCGATGGCTAGGTCCGGTTAGAAAACGTTTCCTCGCCAGATGTCTCTTAATTCCGTTTTAATTATTCCCTTTTCATTTTCTCTGTAAACCGGAAAACGCTTGAAATACGGACACCGTTCAGGACAAAGGGCCGCAGCAGCTGTCGGTAGCCAATGGCACGGTACAGTAGCCTACTGACTGCCTCGAACGGAGCCTCCAGCGCGGCTTAGCTCATACCGACCGGGCACTGAGTAGTCTGTCTCACCGGACCATTGGTCCTCTGTGTAGCTGTGGCGGAGAACCGAGGGGCGGTTCTGCAGCAAAGAAGGTTCCGATGTCCGCGAGACAATCACCGTCAACAAAGGAACTCAGCTTGGCGATGCCCCGAGTCACGTGACAGCAAGGAGAGACCACCCCCATCCTCACCGGAGTGTGTGTGGGGTGGGGAGCCAGTCACACACACACACACACACACACACGATGGGGGGTCTTTTTGGGTCCTGTATGGGGAATTCCGAGTATAGATTAGCCCCCCGTTGTCATGGTTACAGTGGTGTGTGTGCGCGTGTGTGTGCGCGCGCGCGCGTGTGTCACACACCGTGTTGCATGGGCAAACGCTGTGCATATGACGCTGTCTGATCGTAACATAATAACAATAATAATAATAATAATAATAATATATTATTATTATTCAAAGAATAGAAGGTACAGTAAAATGTTGTATTATCTTGTCTTGTAGGCTACTCCATTACAGTAGGCTACATGGGCCTCTGCTCTTAATACGTAATGTTAATATTACTCACCGTTACTATATTACTTAGTATTAGTAGGCGGCCTATGTATTAGTGACACTGCAGTATATGATGTAATATGATTATACATAATGTTGGTGTATTATTTATGCAGTATATGCTACGTGTTAACGCTAATAGCCCAGTAGTCCTATTATTTGTTAGTACAGTCCAGTTTTATAGTATGTGTAGAGTACAGACTATATAGACAGAGTATATAATAGCTTACTAAGTCTAAGATAACAAGTATGGAAGTCCATAGAGGACTAAATTCAAATGAAAATGCAATCCCAAATAGCATTTTCATTTTCAAACAATTC
>JAODUH010005805.1:0-32331 GCA_027564835.1 Typhlichthys subterraneus | reverse complement strand
AAAAATATATATATATATATATATATATATAATTCAACAGGCCTGTATTTTGGACAGGCGTCTATGGGATAGGTGTTTAATTACTTTCACACAAAACCCTTGCAAAAAAAAAAAATATTCATATTATTTTTATGTGTATTTTATGAGACATAATAGGTTGTCTTTAATTCCTTGTTTACTCTACAGACAGCATTGTTCACTAAATAACAAGTGTTTGGCACTGCTAGTAAAACATCTGCGCAGAGGATTACGTCTACAATACTGCCTGTGATAAAAAAAAAAGAGATAACGTTCGGCATAGCCTACAGTAAAGTTATAGGGGTGAAAACTTAAAATAGCATTATCAATGATATTTTGTAGCCAGGAAATGAAAACAAGCAACATCACCACTAGTCTCTCTATTGCTGCCCTCCTACTCATCTGAGCCACTCTCCACTCACTATACTGACATAGTTTTAACCATTTAAATGTATGTGTGATTCAAGCTTCTTAAAACTAGCTCAAGCAGATGACCCGGTGGGCAGAAGGTTTATAGGCTACATCCAAAGAACATACTCACTGTAAGTAAAATGCTAATTATAGTAGGTACTAAGGTGTAAAGTACTATACTAAAGTATATATCCAGTATTTACAATTAGGGTAGAGTTAGAATTAGGGTAGTGGACTCCCAGGATCATGCCCAGCTGTATAACCCCTACCTTAACACATACTCACAGTTGCTTTGGATAAAAGCATTTTCTAAATATTCAAATTTTTGCACAAAAATTTTGGAAATTCTAATATTTTAAATGTAATTATTGTTCAGTAAGGGTGAAATACAGAACTTGATAATGTACTTTTACACCCCACTGTTTATTTTATTTAACATACATTGTTCCTGATTGTTTATGAGTCTGCATATAGTAGGGTTGGATCCAAATATTTGACTATTTGGATATTCGTATGTTGGATAGGTACCGATGTTCAATATTAGTTTTGTTTCCCCTCTGTTTCTGCCTTGATTGTGAAATAAACTTAAAGTGAGCCTTTTAAATGATTACTTACTGTTTAAAAGTTCGCCCAATGCCTTGTCCTTGCTTCCAACCCATCCCCTTTAGCATAGCGAGTCCATAAGCCTCCACTGGAACGCTCTCATAATCTGCCTCTGTGGACTGAAAAACAAGTTCATTCTTGACAGCGTTTAACCAATCATTTAATTTAGTTCTACCACCATCCCGAAACACACTTGACTTCAACATCATCACACACTAACCCACCCTGATGGGAATGACAGCAAGGTGGCTGTAAAAACCTAACAAGGGTTTGCAGACTATAATCTCAGTAAAAACTAATTTAGCTTGAGAGTAAGGCTACATTCACAACAAACGCAATGCAAAAATGCAATTAAATGGAAAGCAAAAAAATAAATAGGGAAATAATTTTAAATGTGCCATCACTGCCACATACTCAATGACACCATAAAACACACAATCTCTCTATCTTAATTTGTTTGTGTGTGTGTGTGTGTGTGTGTGTGTGTGTGTGTGTGTATGTGCACGCATG
The DNA here is from genome assembly GCA_027564835.1 of Typhlichthys subterraneus. Classification (NCBI taxonomy): domain Eukaryota; kingdom Metazoa; phylum Chordata; class Actinopteri; order Percopsiformes; family Amblyopsidae; genus Typhlichthys; species Typhlichthys subterraneus. The sequence continues at coordinate 30,789 of JAODUH010005805.1, read as the reverse complement.
TGAGAGTGTGTATCAATGAATGTAGTTAGTAACAAGTTCTGTCCACATCTGTTGCTCCTAATGTTATTTTGCAATTGGGGGCAAAGGTGCCAGTGCACTCATCTAACCTAGCAGCCTAAGATTTCTAGCTATGGGGAATGGGAAAGGTTCTTTTGTGTAGGCTATAAATTCATACTTGATTTGAGCCACTGTATGAACTAGCCCCACCGTAATTTAGCCAAATAAAATAATTTGCCGCAACCAGTGGTTGTAATATCATATAATTTACCTAAATGTAGTAGAGAAAAATTCAAACAATAAACAATACTGTAAAAAGGCAAAATTTAGTTAATTTACAAGTATTTGGGAACACAGCAGATGTTGGTACTTACAGATTCAGGTCGTAGATCCACATTCATTTGGTCTCCATCTTCAAATCCTTCTGGCACTTGGTTTTGCATTAGCAATGGAATAGTAATATTGTACTCTATCTTAGACCCATTCCGCCACTTTTCCTGCTGCCTCCGAGAGTCTATAAACACAATATTGTTTTTAGTTGAGGCTCATGCAAGAGCAACAGTGATTTTACCCCCGACTGCCCTGCTACATAGTATGTACCTTCAATAAGTTCATTGACAGCCTGAGATTCATCAGAGCTCTGCTCCTGGTCTGTCTGTTGTGGTTTGGACCCAGCACCGACATCGCGGAGGCCCGGTTGGTCTGTTCTGTCCGGCCTGCACCAGCGGTTCTTCTGGATGAGGGGAATGATGAGCTCTTTCGGCTTCTCAACTGGCTTTGAACTGAGGGAACATGTCAACTGTTAAGAATGAATCGAAAAATGTACCAAAGCGACTGAGAAAAGCTGTAAAACATGTAATAAAATAGCATAACAGATGTCTAGTCTGATTGGCGTCCGTTAGTTCCCAATACGATTGTTTACGTTTACGGTATTGTAACTAGCGTTAGCATACCGGTAGTAGCATACCTTTGCAGTTCTTTGTCATCAATTCCGGTCAAGTAATCTCGATCATTCTCCTTTTTTGTGGCATCGCCAATTGATGGTTTGAATTTACTTACAGTTTTAGTAAAACCAAAAGACACTGCTGCTGTTTTTTTCTCTCCCTGCTCTTCAGAGGCATCAGAATCATTTATACCGTCCCCATAAGACGCCATGGTTGTTTAGAAAACTACATCTAAAAATAAATGAATTGTGGTACTTGTAGTTTTATTGTGACTTATGAAATGTGTTCCGTGTATTATCAGTGACTACAATTCCCATCACGTATTGTTATTATATAGTTCTATGATCATTACTGGAGCCACAACATTTATGCGCTTTTTCAAGCATTGGTTGGTTTCCCATAGCATTCTGTAAAGTGTATGCATGTACACATGCACTGTGCGTGCATTTGATGCCTATAAAATAGTATTGTGAAATTATATAATCCTATACAGGCTTAATTACCTCTTAAATGTATATAGCCTGATAATTTAGGCTACTGAGACAACATCGAGCCAGCAATGATGTCTATTCAAAATGCCCAGGATTATAGAACACATAGACACACGGATTAGCCATACCTACCTAAAATTATGCAATTTTAATGTAATATGATTAATTCTTACAGCGAGACGTTAGGACTACAGAACTATATATTGGGCCAAAATGCAAAAAAAGTGATGTTGCTGATGCAAGTGACTGGCCTATGAAGGGGCGGGCATTTCAACTCTTTTCGATTGCTCTCCTTTAATTGTCCTAAATCCTCAGACGACTCGTTGCCCATTTGTTCTATACTTTTGTCTTTATTGTATGTATTATGAGTGCGAATAGTCTAATAGACAATGAATCTTATCTTATTTCGTGCAAGTGAATATCGCACTTTTATGCTGTGAAAGCATGGTTCGCAGTTGACACCTCATAAAAAAAATTGATTTGGAGGTGATATTTGTCGAGACTTATGGCACCTATAGATATTACGGTAATTAATTGAAATATATTTAGCCCTACCGTTTTTAAGAAGACAAAGGGAACATGTCGAGAAAAATACATGAAGGTGAGTTTATATTGTCTTTATTATAGCCTACAAAGTCCATAGTAAAAACATAAGGCACACAAGTTTGAGTTAAAATGAGCATTCCCCACTGTAATTCCAGTGAGTGCTGTGGCTCGGGATATAGAGGAACGCTGTCAGATTTGATTGTTTTTTTCCTTCTCCAGGATAATCACGGGTCTCGTGCTCTGAGCATCCTCTCCACTAGTGTCCAAATATTGCGTACAGGGTGAAGATCGCGTCTGATCTTCTCTAGTTCAGTGTTCGCCACACCAATTTCACATTTCCTTGGTCGAGCTTAGTAAATAACTCGTATTTGATTATTCTAAATTACAGTCGGGTCAATGTATATAGACGCGTTTAAGCGGATCCTCTTTGAAAGGCTGACTTGCTTGAAAAGAATGTGTGTATGTCAGCGCCAAAGCAGGTAAGTACTTTAATTGCCTAATTACAAAATCTGACGAAAAACATGATGACGGTAAAAAACGTGGGATAGTGATGATGATAGCAGATTATGCTGATATGGATGACATTTGATTAGTTTAGTTTACATGTGGTTATAAACAATAGTGTGACTTATAAGCCGTTTATATGTGTACAATGTTTGGTTTGGGTCTTTTTTATAAGGCTATAAAGATTATGTATTTGGAGGTTTTATTTATTTTTAACATTTAACATTCTAGCTACAACATCTGTTTTGTTTTTACAATGTAAACAAAGCCACATGTAAAATTGCACTGCCCCTTATGCTATTCTATATTTCCTCATGAACTGCGAAATTACTAAGGCGTTTATTTTTTAAATTAACAAAGTATGGGTGGTGGGTTCATCCATGTGTAGCCCATGCATGCAGCCTTGGTGTGTGTGTGTGTGTGCATGTGTGTGTGTGTGTGTGTGTGTGTGTGTGTGTGTGGGGGGGGGGGTACAGTATAGGGTGTGTCCCCGTGCTTATACACAGAAGCTTGTTTTCTGTAATGAATGTGTGACCCCTGAGTTGTTTCCCTGTGTGTTGCTCTAGGGTTTGGATGCAGTGAAGGTTAGTTGGGTTATTATAAATCATTAATTAAGTGGGATGGGCATGGAGGTACCGAGGCTAAGCAGAGACCTCTGTTTTGAGAGTGGCCCTGCACACATAGTGCTTATCTTGAGAGGCCATGTTTTGCCTTCTCCCCCCTCCACCATCGGGCTCAATATAGTTGCTTACTCTAGTTTGGACTGTGATTATAATGCAAAATATAAGTTGTCATCATGCATTAGTCCTCTTCTGATCCCAGGTCTCAACTGAACAGGCTGCAAATGGAAATGCACGCCAATGTTTTAACATGAAGCCACTTTAACTGCTAATGAGAGGGACAGATGAAATGAGGCGCGTTTCTCCTCCAGTGCTATTAATGCTGGTCAGCCGGGAGTTGTTGATTGTCTAATTATGTACCCCTTGTGCGCTTCCCGTTTATGCATATTCATGGTGTCGATTTTAAGGTGTGGTTGGATAAAGGTGGTGGTGGGGGAGGTTTACCCTTGACAGGGCAAGACAACACCATCACGTTCCTCCCCATCTGTGCTCCACACCTTTTGCTCGGGAGCCACCGCATTTGAATGCTGCAGTTGTTTCCCCAACTCTATTCTTAGCTGTTTTCTTCCCCAGTTCATGTTTGCGCTGCCCAGACGAGGCAGAACTCACTTAGGCTTGAGAATGCAATCTAGCGTTCATGTGTAATACAATTGACTGGGGATAATCCTAAACCTGATAGCTGGTTGAGATTATTTGTATTAGAGTACACAGTATCGACAAGGCGGTGAGTGTGAAGAAGTAAGGATGTATCCCGAGTTAAACAACTGGGATCGATATCAGGTGGTTAGACAGGCAGTAGGAAGGAGCGAGGGTCACCTTCACCCATCCCTGCTGATTCAGCACTATCTTTCCTATGTGCACGCTCGCACACACACACACACACACACACATGCACACATTAGAAGTAATGCTAACGTTGGGCTGACACCGTGACCTCACAAAAATACAAATTATCATGAATTGAAAGACCACTGCCCTTTAATTCCTTGTGAATAATTCATTTTTTTTCTGTTTCATGTTCAATCACTGTCAAACCGTCTTCACTTATTGTGCTCCCTGTTTAGTGTATTCCAGTTGCCCTCTCTTTATTCTTCATCTTTGTTAAGGAGCTAAAGCGCTGCTCCACTCAGTTTAATTAAACTGCCCCATCTACCCAATGAGAGCTCATCTCTGATCTCAGCATGGACCATAATGCATTCTGGCAGGCTGAAGGAGGGGACCTGTTGTTATTACAGGGGTCTTGATACAGCCTTGATAATGTGTCCACTTTCTCCGACCATGTTCCTGAGACGTTAGGCATGCAGGTCTCTTAAAAGGTACGTCACATGCTCTGACTGCTCTTTTGTGACAAGGCTTTGTGACATGGGCTTTGCATCAATCTAAAAGTCAAAGATATTTCAGTATCATGATACGATAGGTGTGATTTATTATGGTCCTGGAGGATTGTGTGTGTGTGTGTGTGTGTGTGTGTTTGTGTGAGTTAGTGATTGCCTCTGTGCATGTCTAAGTTCTCATCTGTATGTGTGTGTGGTTGATGGAGAGAGTTATATTGTGTATTTCATCCCACAAGCATTTCATCTTCTACAGTATTTTTAAATCTGTCACTGCTGTCTGTTTTGTGTCGAACACTCTCGTGCCCTAGATTTGACGTGAGTGAGCATCAGAGAGCTTTCATACGGTACACCCCATGTTCGCTGCACAGCTTTATGTACATATCCAGTGGGAGAGGTCAGGGAAAATATGCTGAATAAGAGGAGGTGTGACCATGTATTTGTATTTCCTGTTTGTCCACGCGTTGACTCGTCTGTTACAATGATTTTAAGGACACGGCTTATTTAAGATGCTTTGCTTGGCTGTCTTCCAAACAGCTCATGGGTGGCTGGTGTGGGATTAGGAGCAGAGTTCAGGTTAGAGGATAAAATATAAGATACACAGGTTCAGGGGCTGGGAAGTAAAGGTTCATTCTAAGGTTTCATTTTCAGTTATTAATAATAATAATAATAATAATAATAATAATAATACATTAAATGTCCAAGCGCATTTCAAGATACCCAAGGACACTGTACAACATAATTCAAACAAAAAGCATTAATTACATATTAAAATCAGAATTTACACCAGGCAAAGCCATGGGAATAGCTAGCTTGAACAGATCAGTCTTCAGTCTGTTTTTAAAAAATGATGAAAGAGTCTGAGTGGCAGCTTTCAGCAGGGAGAGTGTTCCACAGTTTAGGGTCAGAAACACTGAAAGCCCAGTCCCCCATAGTGCAGAGTCTTGATTTTGGGACAGTGAGCAGACCTGAGTTTGTAGAATTTAGAATATTTGTAGACTCTAGTTTGGCTTATAAACAATGGGATAGTTATAGTTAAAATGATAAAATGCATTGTTAATAATAAGCCTTGCATATTAAATGGACTAATGTCATTAACAATGTTGTTATATATTTATGTTTTAAGTCTGTTTGATACATCTGTTCTTGGTTCTCTCCAGGCACTTATTGGGGAAACGGAGACATTTGTGAAACTAGTCACATACTAGCTGCCAAAACACATGAAGCATTCAGAACCCACACTGACAATTCCAGTTCACAAGCGCAGTGCATGAACATTTAGTGTTCATGAACAAACTATAAGATACATTCAAAGAATGTATTATCTATGCTAATATGACAGGCACCTTCATCATAATAATTCACAGTTTGTAGTAAAACAAGATAGGGGAGGGCATGTCTTCACCAAATTAACAGCAAATGGGGTCTTCACCTAAATGAATTAAAGCTATGTGCACAGCACAATGCTGTATGGACATTAAACAAACTGCATTCTAGTACGAATGTGGCTGATTGATTGTGCTTTTTTACATTATTATCTTATACATAGGTATAAGCATTGCAATGCAAAGCTAAATATTGTGTTTAGCATTAGTTTACTTGCTTTACTGAAGTTAACTTGGTCATGGCCTATCATGGGAAAGATCCACAGCAATTGTAAGATACACCTTTGATGGGATGACAGAAGGCATTTAGATTGACATCAGAAACACAGAAGAGTATAACTACACATTTATTTTTTCTCTATACAGAAAATTGCTTATTTTACTCAGATGTTAATAGTTACAGTGTTATAGGCTTATAGTTGATGCAGCCAGATGTGTGGATCTTATATAATTTTCCTAGTTTTCACGCTTCCAAATTAAATTTTAAAGCACGGTTGTTAGCCTTGTGGGAGCTGCCTTGCTGTAGAATTAAATTAACCACTGTTTTAATTGAGGTGTTTTGCTGGCGCCATTTTTCCTGAGGGTCTATGAAGATGCTCGCCGCCCCAATGTCAAGCTTATTCTCTGGCGTGCTTTATCTGTTGTTTCAAGATGACATTGAATTATTGAATTCCACAGCAAGGCTCATCTAATGTTGTGTTCTCTGAGTTTATAACTTGTTATAAATAAATTAGCGCCCTGGAGCTCCAACCTGAAGGAAATTATTTTCAGTGTAATGAAGATATTTCTAATTTAACTAGCGACTGACGTCATTACGTCACGTTTAGGTCTATTTGTCTCCATGCAGGCGAATCAAACGTTTGTTTAAGGAATAAGTAGTGTACACGCTAATTAGCCCTGATTGATGTTGAACGCAGTGACGTTTACCTTGAAGGTGAAATTAGCTTTTGTTAAATACACGACTCAGTGCTTGCTTACTTCAATATTAATTTCTCCTGATGACAGAAAACAATCAATTGCTTGTGAACTGGAAACTAGCGTTTTTTGTTGTTGTTGTTATCTGCCATTGTCGGCATTGCTCAGAGAAACAAACGGAAGAAGTGATGATGCATTCCATGGCAGGGAACAAACAGCTTTAGTCATGGTAAAGCTGTTCTGAAGTATACAAAAAAAATTACATAAACGTTTTATAAAGCGAACATTTTATTATAGCTTTATTTCTGCATGCTGAATTACCAACAGTAACAATACACACAATTCCAGCATTTCAGCATTCCAGAGTGCTCCAAAACTCCTAAAAGGCAGGGTTTAGATTATAGGCTCAGTTGGTAATTTTGCATGCTGCCTCTTAATGCCCTGCTGTAGCACATGCTTTATGCTGTCAGAATAAATTAATATGGAGCAGAAATGAAGATGAACCTCCATGGAGAAAAGGCATTTTGTGCCTTCTGTCCTTGACTGGATGCTCTGGTGTGAAGTTACACAGGAACACCAGGACTGCAAGGCAAGGAGCACGGACAGATCGCTGGTACAGGGAGGAAGTTTGTGTAACAGGATATGTGTTGGTCAGCTCTTTCCTGACCTAAACGTCAGCATTTTCAATAGTGTCTTCTTTATATAGGGTTAGATATCCTCGAATTGGTGTATTGTTCTCATGTCCTGTGCAGTTTATTTAGAGTTTGAAATATTGCTGTTTTTATGAAGGGTCGTCGTCTCACTCCGATGATTTGTTGAGGAAAATCGAATGAAAACAACAAAAAATAGTCAAGCAACTTATGTGGTTCACGGTAATCAGGAATAATTTACCTTCTCAATGCATTTGCTGCAAGAATGTTGCAAATAATAAAAATGTCTTAAATAAAACAGTATTTTAATCCTGAACGGGACATGAGCACCCAAATGCATGACACACAGGCAAGAACTCGAGAACAAAGGTTTTAATACACCAGGAACACACAATAACCGACACAGGACTGGAGGACACACTAGGACTATATACACAAGTACCATTTTACATCAACGAGGGGCAGGTGATACACATGAGACTTGATTACCTAAGACACAGGTGGAACTAACGAGACTGGAAAGACAGGGACAGAGAAACACAAGGTTAACACTGAACATGACAGACTAGGACCACTGACTAGGACAGACGGAACGTTACAAATATCAAGGAATTGGGTCCAATGCCTGGGTCCTTAAAACATCCCTATATGATTATAAAGATAATCTACTCAAACCATACACAATGTACTTCTTGTATTGTTTGTGGCTTGTGTGTCATATTTCAATATGGCCGTTTAAAAATCGACACTGAAAGCTTGCTCAAGTCATACCAAACCGCAGTGCGACTTTTGTCTGATCTCTTGGCATAGTGTGGTTGATTATGGAAGGCTTTGCAGAATTTTCTGGCATAGGTAATGTCACGTTTGTGTAGGTTTGAGGTTGGGGGGAAGGGCTAGTAGTGTTTTTTGAATAAATACTTTCACATTACTTCTAACTCAAGAATCAGTGCATTACGATAATATATGTTAAATTAATTGGTTATTTCAGTCTGAGAAATAACATATATAGGGTGCAACCATGATGGACCTCCATATAAAGTTGTGTAAGTTCCTGCTGCTCATAATGACACAGCCCAAATAAATGTTTCATCTGAAATATTATTATGAGGGAAAAAAAAACGTTGACGTAATCTCCTGTAATTTTCCAGCAGCACTAGTACTGTATGGACTTTCCTCTGATGGCAATGTGTGTTGTTAATACACTCAGATGAGTGCACAGCAGCAGGGATAGGTAGGGGCGGGGGGGGGCAGTTCGAGGTTTGTTGAATCAACATCAGAGACATGAGAACAAGGCTGTTGTCTGGCCATAACGTCTGCAGACAGGAGCGCTCTCAGCAGAGATGACAGGCCGCGGCTCATTAAACCCCCATCAGATCACAGGAGGTCAAGATAGTATAGCCTCACTGGACAACACACACTTCTGCCATGAGCTGGAGGTAGACCTCGCCAAGACAAAATGTTTGTTGTTGACAACAGCACAGACCCGTGTCATTTGAACTGCTGTAGGGTAAAAACATAAAATGCAAAAGGACAAGGGAATGCCACTTCATTTTATTTTGAGCATTGTTAACATTGAAATCATTACCTGCATTTACGTAAGATGGACATGTTTAGATAAATCCCTCCAAAGGCTATTGCAGCTTATGATGAATGTCATTAGGAGTTTTAGTGAGTGTTTGTCGATTAGACATAAGTTGAAGCTAATGTTGTGTTTTTTAGATGCTTAAGACTCTTTACAACTGGCATTACGTGTGTGGTTGGTTTAGGAAACAGGTTGGTTGTGTTGTTGCAGAAGGCTTCACAATGGGGTAGAGAGAAAACAGGGCCAGGGGCACTGTCAGGTACAGATGATGTGATAAGCATAATTTCAGGATGGACCATGCTGACAAACGATCTCGTTGGCTCAAATGTAGTCAAATGCATATGGAGCAAAATAGGGATTACAGTGAATCAAATGTCATTTTAGCACTGTTTTTGTCAGTTCTGTGTGTTCATGAGCTGTTCCCAAGCTCTGACTCATGTGGTTTGTGTCCTGCAAGGTCAAACTAGTGACTCCACCGCCAACCTCAGGAGGTACGGCACCTCCCTACCTACATGTGACCTAAACCCTTCCTTCATTGCCTTTCATCCTCTCTGCTAAAACACACAGCACATGTTCTGCCTTCTCTTGCTGTCCGTCTCATTCTCTGAGGAAGGAAGCTGCTCTCTCTGTGATGGATACCTCTCTGGCTCTGTGTGTAGCACCATTATAGATCACCTCCGTAGTTCCTGCTGAGAGAGAGAGAGAGACAGAGAGAGAGAGACAGAGAGGCAGAGAGAGAGAGAGAAGAGAGAGAGAGAGAGGGAGAGAGAGAGAGAGCGAGAGAGAAGAGAGAGAGAGAGAGAGAGAGAGAGGCAGAGAGAAGAGAGAGAGAGAGACAGAGACAGAGAGCGAGAGAGAAGAGAGAGAGAGAGAGACAGAGAGACAGAGAGGCAGAGAGAGAGGCAGAGAGAGAGAGAGAGATATCTGTATTTCTCACATTTTCAAAGGAAGTGAGTAAAGAAGTGTCTCTTGTTCAGCTGTTGTGCGGTGGTTGCACAGCCTTGAGGACCCCCCTGATGATGAAAAGCTGTCAGTCCTTCTAGGGAAGGACACAGGCAGCTGTGCGTTACTGCCTGCTATGTTACTGCTTGCCACAAGACGAGGGACAGTGGCTGACATATGTTCCAATACCAATATGTATCTGATATTATATTGTATTTATTTTCCTTGTTTCTAATCTATACCGTTGTTTAATTTACCTATTTTTCATCTGCTCTTGTTATTACTGTTATGTTATTATGCTCCATAGTTTACTTACTAATCACATTAATTTGAAAGAAACAAACCAAAATGTATAATACTTATATTCAATATATACATATGACGTATATATACGTCATGCAAATAATAGTGATTTGAATTGAGAGAGAGAGAGAGAGTGAGATAGAGAGAGAGAGAGAGAGAGAGAGAGAGAGACAAAGGGAGATATTTGTCATCTGAATTAGGCACATCCTTGTCAATCAACTGTTTGTATCTTGCTCATTAGCCACGCTGAGCATGCTGGGCCATGGGGTCCCCTGCCAGTGCAAGAGCTGGTGCTCCATTCAGTCGAGACAGCTATTTGCTGTGCCTGATCCCTGTTAAGAGGATTGTGTTTTGGGTAATGTATTAGTTAACTGCTAATCATCTCAACACACTGGCACTGTAAGCAAGTTAGCGCCCAATGCATTTTACTTTGGGTATGTTTTTCAGTTAGATTAGAGATTATTTTATGACAAAAGGAATGTATGTGATTCAATAAATGCATAATTATCAATCCCGTCAGCAGCGCTGCAGTTTTAAATATGGACTTGGGTGTCAGGGTGGCCATACCAGTATCCTAAACTGTAATAATCCATGAAGATTACAGATGGTGGAATGGAAAGCCATATCCACGCATTGTGTTTAATCACTGTAATTGCAACAAGCTCAAGGTGTGATTGAGTACAGTAGATGCTGACACAGCTAGAAGCCCAGTCCTAAGTAATATGCAGTTGACCGGTCTAATTATTCAGTGTCACGTCGGAAAGTTCTCCGTCCCCGTATCTGTGAGTTAAATATTGAGACAACCGATGTGTAAATAATACCTAGCTCTCCGTCGTTTCATTACAGCTGCACATTCTTAGTGTGCCTGTCAAAAATTGTATTATGTTGTGCAGTCAATGGTTCATGTTTTTGTTATCCAAGCAAGATTTTCCCAGGAGACTGAGAAGGCAGCTGAACGTTCACCAGCACCTAAATGTTATTTGTTTATATGAATACAGTCATTTTCTAGTAGGACAAACCCCGGAGGGAACGTTGGAGAAGGCAAACCAGCAAGTCACCCTCTGCTGTGTGATGTAATGTGTATGCATGAAACAAAGCATCGACACATCCTTTTATATGCTCTCACACTCTTGTGTAGTGAAAGAAAACTACCTGTACTTGATACTGGAATTATTCATGAATATCAGAGACCTGAAGAACTACAATACAACGGATATGTACATGGAAAAGACACATTCTGCCGCGAGTATCAATGCAATCTTTTCTTTTTATGTTATTGCATGTGAAACAGTTTGAGCAAAACCGCTTGTTCTTTTGCTCGCTACTTCTGCCACCAACCCTCTTCTTCTCTGCAGCTCGTTTGCCATGTCCAAGACAGCTGTGAAGAAGCTGCACTGGCGTTCCAAGGTGCAGGAGAGCTTCGTCCCCCTGGTGGGTTCCTCGGGGATCCTCGGTGTTGCTATTGGAGGAGGAGCGGATTATGGGGAGTGTCCATTCGTCACCTCGGCTCCTGGGGGCGGGCTCACAGTGGGCGATGTCATCCTGGAGATCGGCGGAACGCCGGTGTTGGGCATGACTCTCGGAGACGTCCGAGGGGTCATCAACTCCTGTCCCCATCCCATCCGCATCAAGACTGTGCCACCAGGTAGGCATTAGCTTGTGTGTGGCAGCGAGTCTCAGCATACCCTCTGAAGGGCATCAACATGATTCTTTAGGCATTCCCCTTTTAGGGAATTGTAATTGTAGTCTTGGTGTATAACTAAATAAGCATCAAACAGACAAAGGGGTGTCTGAGCAATCTAGATTGCAGTTTTGTGGATGGCTGACAATTATATAGTACATCTTTCTGTAGACATTTGTAGATCATTTAACTTGTCACGGATGCTGCAATATGCTCTGATATCACAAAACAAATATGCAACATTGACATTCCCTGCAGCCATCCATTGGCTTGCTTTTAAAGTGTCCTCTGTCTCTTTAACCAATCAAATCTGCAGCCTGCAGCGTTTCCTTTGTGATTTTCTGTTGCCTTGTCTGGATGTGTCAAGGCAAGTGGTCAATATGTGGCTAGGAGGTCAAAATATCTGATGACACTGCAGACAAGCATCTTAAGGCCGCTGTGGCAATACAGTTGTCTGTCACCCTTGAAGGGCCTTGGTATTTATAGGGGGGGCGTTAACGGGTGTAATGTATGTGAGAAAAGCAATATGTCACCGGAGCGCCATCTAATTCTGGTCTTCCTATGGCCTTGCTAGGCTATAGATTGATGGCTATAGCAGCCATTGGAGTGGTGGTCCCTTAGCCACGGCATGTGTATGCATGATCAAGTCTTCCTGGTTCCTCCCTGGGCAGTGTATGGGCAGCATGTAGTGTGGACAGTGATGGATGATCTGCTGCACGCCTCCTCAGGCTCCTCGTCCTCCTCGGGAGTCAGCCAGGGTGCAGGCCCCTACTTAGCGGGTTTAGCACTAATGCTGGTAATCTGTGGGAAAACCTTGCCTAATTATCTGTCCATTATACCAGTTTGACGGATTCCGATGCTCAAATCCTTCCTCCATGTGTTGATAGTACAGTACATGTCACGCTTCAGTAGCTTTGCTAGGTATAGGCTTCAATGGTAGACCATATTGGACAAAAATATGAAATAACCAGTAGTAATCATATATTTCCTAAAATTTTTTCCGACGTTTTTTGTAACTACTGTCTCAAAAACAGATATATTTTCTAGGCCGCATTAGCCATCTGGCTAGCGGTCTTCTTCAAGTCCCCTCGTACCAGATGCGGCTACCCGTGTGCGTGCGCAGCTTTCTGCCTTCACTAATAAAATTATATTACTGTGATGTTTTTTAATAGCGCAGCAAATTCAATCTGCCAGCGGGTAGGGCCCACTGGAACAGACAGTGGGGTGGAGTGGAGGGTCCGGGGAAGGCGGTGGGGGGAGCCAGCGCAGGGGGATAGTGGTCATCTGTCAGAGTGACAAGCGGGGAGATGTGCTTAAACCATCCATTACACCAAGTGACCCGTCATCATGGGCCATAAAGCACTTGAGATTAAATTAATAGATTCGGGAGAGAAATATTGGAGACTGTGATCAGCTCAGACTCCAACCTCGCCTCCCCAAATTACAGCCTCCCTATTCTGTTTTATGTAATGTATCTCAATCTGATATTACGCCACGCATGAGGGCCCGGTTACGACAAATTGTTTATAGTTCTCAGGATGTAATGTTTACGGAGATGCATATGCCATACATTATGTTGGGGTTATAACCGACTGGCAGCAAATGGGTAAATGGTGTCAACATATACTGTATATATATATATATATATATATATATATATATATATTTACGGCATATTTAAGATAACCTATTCAGTCTACATCATCAGAATGCTAATGCTTACTGAGCTGCGGTGTGATAACTTGATTTCTCCCTGCTATTCCAACCCCCCCCTTCCCCTCCTTCATATGCACACACACACACACACACACACACATACACATACACACACGCATACACACACGCACACACACACACACGCACACGCTCCCTTGTCGTGTTTGTCCCCAGGCTCCACATTATGCAGGGACCTCAGGCTTTATTTGAGCAAGTGCTTCACGCCAGGCTCCGTGGACAGCCAGCTCCAGCAGGTCATCCGGGAGAACCTCTACCTACGAGCAGTGCCCTGTAAGTCTCCCTCCCCTCCACACAGCCTCTCCCCCTGGCCTGTGCCACTGTGTTGTGTAGCCGACCTGCAGATCTCATTCGGCGGCCGCTCTCTGCCCTGCGTGTCTCCCGGCTGACGCCTCTCGTCACCTGCAGCTCTCACTTCCCCGTGCACGTCGCTTCTGCACCCTCCAGAGATTCTCTTAGGGCGGCCGTGACGTGAGAGGGTTGCAATATGCGAAATAATAACTTTTATTGCGTTACTTGTACTTTATGGGCTGGCTTGTATGTCATAAAATGTGCATGCATGTTTCAGTGTGGTTTATGTTTATTTACACTGTGATACTGTTGCTGTGCTGTAAAGTGCTGGTTCATTGATTGTTAATGCACCCCCCCCCACCCCCCACCCCCCCCCCCCACAGTACATGCTTGCACAAGGGTTAGTGTGCCAAATATGTATTGCATCTCTAACTGAGAGCAAACGCATTTACCGCCTGTCAGAATGTCCCTGATAATACCAACCTAATCACTCTATTTCTTGACTTCATTAACTTGTCGCATACAGTAGAGAGGCATGGCTGCCACAATGCGAGTTCCCTGGTGTTAATTAGAATGAAAGCTGGGCAAGCCTGTTCCTAACACGTTGTGTATACCATATGTGCAAGTGGAAGGTGTGTCGAAGGCACTTGTGACTTAAACTTAGATATGTAACCAAATCAGGCTACACCTACACACTGCTTGGAAAGTCTTGTTTGGGCAACAGAGAGAGAGAGAGAGAGAGAGAGAGAGAGAGAGAGAGAGAGAGAGAGAGAGAGAGAGAGAGAGAGAGAGGCGCTGGCAGTATTCCTCAGGGCATTCCCATGGCAACGCCGTCGTTGTCACACCATTGGGTTTATCACCTGTGGCAGGTTTCCCCCTTTCACACTCTCACCTCAGTCTTCCCAACTTGTCTTTCATCCTGCCTGTGTTGCTGTATTACCGCTCCACATGTGTTGCTTTTGTAGTTGTTTGCATACAGTACAGTCTCATATCTATTCAGTTTGTATATTATGCTTGTAGGTAGGATAGATTCTGTAGTGTTACATCACACTAATCACCAGTGTTGGGCAGTGACTATTTACTAGTTACTGTTATATTATAAATTGTTATCAGTAACTAGTAGTGTAACAAATAACTTTTTCCAAAACGTTAATATTATTACAATTACTAATTTCAGTGACTAGTAAATGGTAAATGGGTGCATTTATATAGTGCTTTACAAAACGGCAGGCATTCCAAGAAGCTGCAATGTTTTCACTTTGGCCTATTGTTGTTTTGAGGTTCATTATTTTTCCAATGAAGAGGATTTGTTTCTAAAATGAGCTGGCTACACAGGTTGTAATTTTTCAGAAGGGATGAGGCAGGGTAGTGACTGTGAAAGTAATATAGTAATGTAACAAGTAACGTAACTAATGTCCTTTAATACCCAGTAATAAGTAAAGTAATATTATAACTTTTTGAAGAAGTAATAAGTAAAACGTAAATAGTAACTTATGACTTATTCCTGAGTAACTTGCCCAAAACAGGTCATCACAAGCGGTGCCCTGACGCAAACGTGTTGATCTAGTCATCATTGCTCTGAGCAAGTTTCTCCTATCAGCAGTGACAGAGCAGGACAGTAGCCTGAAACTTGCTGCTAATCTCTCCTTTAGTCCAGGAAGTAGGTCATGTAAGACAGGCTGCCATCTCACCACACACACAGAACGCAGAACACAGCACAGGTCACACCTCACCTAACATGGCGCGAGACAGAAATACTCACACATTGTACATAATATATTATACAATAATGCAGCATAGTCAGGTACTTTTACTACTGACCTGCACATCCACTAACATCTACAGTTAGCTGAATGCATTTCTGAAATCCTTCCTTATGCTCGTATTGATTTATTTAGAATAATAATAATAAAAAAAGGTAAAATATGAAACGCCGTTTCATCTTGGACGTGGGAAGGTTCTAGACACGGAGCTATAAAGATGTGCCTTCTTATGTGTGCGTGTTGGCTGGCTGATGCACCGCTGCATGCTCAGCTGAGCCCTGCCCGGGCCAACGTTTCCCCCGGCTGTCAGCGTCCACACACTCCTGAAACAACTTCCTGCCTCTCAGCGGGATTTTTTTTTTTCCTGTCGAGAGTGACAACGAAGCCGGCTCAATCCCCCCCCACCCCTCCCCTCCCTTCACACACACACACACACACACACACACGCACACACGCACCAATTCCCAACAGTGTAATCCCCTGATCTGCTGGAGACGTGACACAGTAAGATGCTGTCGACCTCATGCCTCGTTCTGACGCCACGCCGCGCCACGCCACGCCATCCTGATCCCGGACATCCCACGCCGCCATTGCCGCCAGATTGCAGGACTAGACGAGAGGCCTACGCTCAGCACGTCTTTGTCTTGAAAGAAAGAAGAAGAAAAAAGTGCGCTTTTCTTTTTATTTGTTTACCCCCCTCCCTCTCCAACACCCCGACCCCCACCCCTCCACCCGGGAGCATTCACCGGTGATGGATGGAACTTGCAGCTGAGGATGGTTTCATCAGCAGCTCATTGTGGCCCTCTTCAGGACCTGCTGGATGTTCCTGCTATTCCAGGAGCCGGCCAGATGTGTAGTGTGTTGTTGTAGAGTGGCTGTAGCTACACCAGACTGAATCAGATCAAGCTCGGAGGTACATAAGTGTGGAACGTATGCAGTGGTATTTAGCATTGCATAAAAACTGTTTACCGCAGAAGCCTGTTCATTATTTTGAACTGCTTTCCTTTCCATGCTGCTGTTTTGTTTTGTATAATAGGAGATGGTATTGGAGCAGAATCTCATGAATATCAGACGGTGTTCTCTGATGTTGGCACTGGTGAAAAGACATTTGATCACAAAGTCTCATAAGGCAGCAGTATATAAAGAATGAAAATGAATGACAGAATTAAGTAAATGCTGTATCAATAATGTAGAGGGAGGATTAAATTAGAGTGGGTTTCTTTTAGTGCCAAAGTGGAGGCAGGGCAGCAGACTGCAGTCAAATGGCTTTATGTGTGTACTGAGACTGAAGTTGTACTCATGCGGTAAAAGGCTTGGGAGCCAGGTAAACGTGTCAAGTGTTATGCTGAATATAGTGGAATATTATCAATACTATTGACACCTATTATTGCCTATGTATGAACACAGCCCTCATTACCCCTTCTGAACCATGGCCTGCACATTATTGTGGTGGCATAAGTTATTATAACAATAGTAGGCTAGTGTGTTGTTCTCTGGTCTATATTTATCTTAGCGGTGGAAGGTATCACACACGCGCCCTTGACGTTGAATTACATCACGCAACACCAGTGTCAGGAAGTCAAGGTCGGCCATGACGTCATTTGTGAAGGAGACAAGTCGCTAATCCTCTCTCTCTTCCGCTATAAGTCAGATAAGAAACAAAGGCCATATAGCCAGGCCGGGGTACGACACCGCTCTGTGGCCTTTCTAAATGCCCAGAGATGGAACTGAAGGATAGTTGCTTTGGCTTTTCTGATGGACAGCTTTCTGCTTTGTGTGTGTATTGGCCCTTCAATCTCCGCCCACCCCTTTCCCGTGGGAGCCAGACAGTGTTGCCTACGGTGACAATAGACAGGGAGGAAGTGTCAATAATCTCTGCTGACTCATGTCATATCAAATAAAATAAAATATATATATATATATAATATGAGATGAGGCTGCAAAAACAATAAATCTAATGCATCTGGCGTTGTAAATACTGTGAGTGGGGGGGTGGGGGGGGGTGGGGTGAGATACAGACCACGTCAGAGGCATCAGGAGATATTTGCTTATCAGATTCCTAATTAGAGTCAGAGCCTAATTTTCTCCTGCTGATTGGGCTGTGTAAACAGGCCTGGTGCTATCAGGGACCGGGGGGCAAGACGACTGTGGAGTGTGTGTGTGTGGGTGTGTGTGCATATGCCTGCAGGATGTTTTCAGAGGTGTCTGTCTGTATGTATGTGTGTGGTTGTGTGTGAGAGTCTGTCTGTGTTTGTGTTGTTACAGGAAGTATGGGTTTATAGTAAGTATGTGTGTGTGTGTGCGTGCGTGCGTGCGTACTGTATGTGCGTGCGTGCGTGCGTGCGTGTGTGTGTCATTGTGGGTGGGCAGGGCTGATGGTGAGACAGCAGGGCATTAATCATAGGGCTTTATAGGGTAACTGTGCGTGACTCCCCCCTACTGGCTGCTGCTGCTCCTCCAGAAGGACACAGACTCGTCCTGAGCATTCTGTCATGTTGTCCTCGGAGAGGGTTCTCAAGGTCACAGTGGAAGGGGTCGTACTGTGTTGTAGGTCAATGAGTAAATGAAGGCTTTCGCTGCATTTATTTTCACTCATAACAACCACAGACCATTATAATGTATGCATATTTTGTACAGTATACTATATCATTCCCATATTGTGACCCCCTCAACCTCCTTCTGCAGCCCATTTGGGGTCTCCTGACCTGTGTAGAGTATGCTTTTGTGCATGCATGGTTATAGTCTATTGAACCACCAGCATGTGGATTTACTCCAGCATGTGTAGAGCCATATTGGGCCATGGTCTCAGCCCACCTATTGTATGTCTCACTGACCAAGGTCACTGCAGATCAGATGTGTTGGCACGGCATTGGCCTTTTCAATTTGAAAACACTGTTCATAAACACTGTTTCATAAGCTCTGTTTGTTTTTCATATTGAAGGAATGTGCATAGCTAACTGCACAGTCAGGATTTCATACTATTAAGAGTCCTTGTTAACATATTTTGATTGATTCCGCCAAAATAGGAATCATCAGATTTATTTCTTTAAAGCAAGAATCCCAACCTTTTTCATAAATGTCAGTTTTGCTGCAATTTATCACTGATTGATTTACCGTGATCATTTTTCACACAGCATTCACATCTGTTTGCAGTTATTTTGCAGTTTCATTTTTTAAATCTAGTGTGTACGTGACATTTGCAGAAAAAGTTTGCCAACAAACATGATGTGATGAGTCTGTCAAAGACTATAGAACTAAATATGGCATAAGCATTGTACAGTACATATGCTGTTATTTTACAGTATCCAGTATTGCGTTCCATAGCCTACTACTGTATGCCTTTTACACACACATTGACTCGGTAAATGAGACATTGCAGACCTTTTGAGTGATTGCCATCCAAGTACAGGTTGCAGGTATATTTTTGGCTGTGTGGTAATGATATATGATATGACCTTTTATCTTTCTGTTTTCGTCCCCAGGTACTACTAGACATCCGAGAGAAGGGGAAATCTCTGGGGTGGACTACAACTTTGTCTCTGTAGAGGAGTTCTTTTCATTTGAGGAGTCAGGAGCACTTCTTGAGAGTGGCAAGTTCAAAGGTAGGAGTACTGGCTTAAGGACATTGTAGGTTGTATGGACCATGTATAAAATACTTTAACCTTAATGGAGAGGAGATATGCTATATTTTCCAGATTTAGCTTAAGGCTAACTTTCATCTGCAGTCCCTGGGCAAGTGAAGAAAATAATCAACCAAAATATATACATTCCAGTTACAAATATATAAATAATATTCAAACGCAGCAATGTGCACATGCATACTGTACAGTATACACAGTTTAACACACTTTACAGTATAAATAAAACCAAAACTAAATATTTCACGGTGGAGAACAAAACACCCCATATACAAGTTTTGATATCCATTACAAACATTATAAAATGATTGCTTATGGAAGAAAGACTAATGCTAACAAGACATTAAAATTTATTGTTTTACTTCTTTTGAAAAAATATGGAAATCTGTGCAATTCTTAAATGTCACTTCCGCACAATAATATTTTGCCTTAACTGTAATAATTTACTGATATCCTTTGTTATTGTTTGCTACAGTATTGCATGTAACTTGGTATGTAGATAATGTATGTTTAGAGTGATGTTACTGTTTTTTCCATGCATGTTTCTGACCCACATAAGATCAACCTTAAATTATTATGTTTTCAAAACTTATCTATGCAAAAAATGATATCTTATTTTACGCTGCCTTAAACTCACCTTAATATTTAGTTGATTTCTAACCATTTATTTAAAATACAAAACATTTAGGTTAACAAAACAAAGTTTTGCATTGCATAAATTATCTGTATTGGATTTAACGCATGATACACATGTCTTGAAATAATGAGGCAATCAGAGGGCCATCTATTTAAACATATTTATACATTTTTATGACATACGTTGTCATTCAGTTCTCACCTACACTGCAGACTCTTCCCTTCAAGGGTTAAGGTGTATCCTCTGATTAAAAAGACTGCTAGTGATTAGCATCCATTATTCATAAGAGTTTAATGGGCCCAATAAATGTCATTCCCCCCTTACCTTGAAAGTGACATTGACAGACCCGCTGCTGGAGCAGTGGGGTCACAAGGATCGACAGCGGCGAGCTGGCAGCAGCTCACAGAAACTGCAGCAAATGATGGCGGCTGCCGACCTTGTTGTGGAGTTCAGTAAACTAATATTATAGCCAGCGTTCATCTCTGTAAACCCGCACTGATAGATGTACACAATTAGATTTGCCAGGGCAGATGGATGGAACAGACAAACAGATAAATTAATTGTATTTTACTGATCCCGAAGGGTACGCTGTAATGCATCGTCTCCTAGATTAATGTAGCCGCCGCCTTTAGAAATCCACCTGGCAGCCCGCTATAGACTCACTCCTTCACAGCCAACCTTGTTACGCCATGCGCTCATTACAGATACTGTGGGAGGGCTGCGTCGTGCGTCCTGTGGAGATGCTTGGCTGTCAGTGTACAGGTATCTTCAGATTTATCACAATGGATTTCATTTACCAAATCGATCTACATTTGAGCTATAGCTGCTGCGCCCTAAAATCAAGCTCACCCATAGCACCCTGTACAGTGTACAGTGTGCACAGTGCACATCACACAGTACAGCAGTACAGTGTGCTTGGACCAACCCTCCCTCTGAAGCACAGTTTCCTGAATTATGTGCTCCCTGTTTCAGAAAACTACTACGGCACACCTCGGCCTGTCCACATCACGCCGGAGAGCCCACCAATCACCTACCAGGAACACCGCAACCTGCTTAGAAAGTTCCGCACACGCAGCAAATCGCTTAGCAACCTGCAGAAGGCTGCAGAAGAGGGCGATAACAGCGGAGAAGACTCCGGCCTGTCGGGTAAGTGTCCCATACGAGTTGTACTGTAACACTGTAAGCTGTATTAAGTCTCTACGAGGACCGAGTTGCAGCATCTGTTGGCCGTGTGTACATTATGAAATGCAGTGCTGCCACCCAGGGATTAGCGGGTCATTAGTAGTTATTAGAAGCGCAATGACAGGAGCGCTCTTATCTGTTGTGACTTGTACAGTAGCCAGCGGCTAAACACTGCATTGTACCTCTATTTATAGTTATATAAATATATTTATTTATAGCCGCAGTCTCTGATAGCCAAACGAATCAATCATTAGCATGATTAGTATGCTCCAGACTCTTCACTGGACTGTGGTCGCATTGATTGTTGGATCACCTCCAGAGGAAGGTCAGGGTGCCCTGGGGCAAACAAGCGTCAGAGGTAAGCAGATAGTCAAACATTCAGGCAGAGAGAGAGAGAGCGAGCGAGCGAGCGAGAGAGAGAGAGAGAGAGAGAGAGAGAGAGAATACTGGACTGTTAGAGCAGACTGGGTGACAAGCAGACCAGAAAGCAATAGCGGTATCCATTGCAGGGGAAGGCGGGGGCAGCAAATTGCGTAGCCCCCAGGAGAGTAAGTAAAAGTCTGTTAGAGAAAGGCAGGGTCAGCAAGGCACGACGGCATGAAGGAGTGGCGCGAGGCAGGGAGGAACTGCCATGTTATTAACAGGCAGGCGGGGTGCCTCATAGGAGGCAGGCTGTTTGCAGGGAGGACAGAGAGAGAGAGAGAGAGGGAGGTGCTGTAAACGAACAGGTCGAGGTGCAGGCAGGCTCAGGTGTGTGTGGGGGGGGGTTGGGGGGAGCTGTCCACGGTCCTGCTTAATCTGCTGAGTCATGCCACAGGCTGATAGCGTGGGTGTGTCTGGGACCCTCTGCCTCTGGTGAGACGGGGCACTCAGCGTCGACTCCAGCACTTCCCGGGACCATGCTACATCTCCCAGCTCAAGGACAGCCACAAGGGCAGCCAGGGAAGACTATATGCCCGTATCCCTTTATGCTGGCACTGAATGCTCTTTGTCAGGGAGAAGAGGATGTTTGCTCAGGTCTTTCTGTTTGTCAACCCTGACTGGAATTCCAAGCAGAAATTCCAGGGGTGTTCACCACATTGCAGGAGGATATAAAGGATGCAATTTCATTCTTTTCAACTTAAATTAAATTATTTTTCACAGCTGCGTTTTCGTTAGTGGTCGCGGATGTGGGACAGATTAATATTTTATGTGTATTATTAATAATAATTAATGAAGTAGTTGTTAGTTTATAGGCTACAGTATCATTAAATTAATCTATGAAACATAAAGGATTTCTGTCTGTCTCTCACATCTCAGGAGGGTCGGCAGGGCTTAGCAGCAGTTGCCCCCCTGTCCGCCAGTCTCCTCAGCGGGCACGGGCCTCCAGCAGCGGAGATGGCCACACCATGGAGAATGGAGGCTTCTGGAGCCGGGGCAGATCAAGAGCTGTAGTGCCCGATCACTGGGAGCAGGCCTTTAGTGACCCTGGAGAACCTTATCACATAGAGTGAGTTTGATTAGATATGACTGCAGAGTAGAGCAGAGCATAGCATACCATAGCATAACATAATATAACATAACATAACATACCATAGGCCAACAGTAGCATAACATATAGCATGTCATAGCATAGCATACAGTAGCATAGCATAAAATAACATGACAACATAGCATAACATAGCATATCATAGCATATCATATCATAGCATAGCATAACATAGCATAGCATACTGTAGTATAACATATAGCATATCATAGCATTGCATAGCATAGCATACTGTAGCGTAACATATATCATAACATAGCATATCATAGCATAGCATAGCATAACATAGCATAGCATACTGTAGCATAACATATAGCATATCATAGCATTGCATAGCATAGCATACTGTAGCATAACATATAGCATATCATAACATAGCATATCATAGCATAGCATAGCATAGCATAACATAGCATAGCATACTGTAGCATAACATATAGCATATCATAACATAGCATATCATAGCATAGCATAGCATAGCATAACATAGCATAGCATACTGTAGCATAACATATAGCAGAGCATTGCATAGCATACTGTAGCATAGCATAATTGTTCACTAGCAGTGCATAACCAAGAGCAAGATATAATACAATTACTACACACACACACACAGCTACTGTACATAATGTTACCTAACAACAGTATCAATTAACAACCAGTAGGTGGCACATAAAGCACATACTAATTGATATGCATGTAAGCCTATATTATATATTTACCTACACACTGCCTACACATTTCCAACACAGCTGAATGTTGGCTAGTAAGCCTACACAAATGCTCTGCTGCTGTACCTTTGTTATGACTATCATGGCTGGCTGGTCTCAGTTCTATTTTGAGTGCAATACATTCCGGCTTCATAAATGAGACAATTATGACTATAAAGTGGGTGGTTGTTCTCTTTCCTTTCTGCTTCCCTCACTCTCTAAGTGGCAACCCCAAGAGGACCAGCTGGCAGAGTACTCGTGCTTCCAGCCGAGAGACAGTCTACAGAAATGATTGTGAGATTTTCCCCTTTTTTTAATCTTCCAGATGTAATTATGTGAACATTGGTGATTAATTTGACTGTTGAACAGCCTAATGGTAGCTGTGTATTGTCAAGATAGGAAGCAGTAGACACCGCCAGCTTGTTAATAGAGGCAAATGACATGGAATGAGCTTTTAGCTGAACAGAGATGCGTACGTGATTAGGTCCCAAAGCCTAACCGTTGGCAAAGGGCCAGACTTACTGCCAATGCTGGCAGAGGGAACATGTGGTGGGCATGTGACTAAAAAAGTAATTTCATAATTGTCATCCCCAGCTTCACCAGCAGCCGGCAGCAACAGACATTAGCCATAATTACTGTGATACAACTCACCTGGTGCTGTTAGTAACCCCTATTTATACTCCTGTGTTTATTCCCTTGTTGTCTTGAGTTGAACTTACCTGCCGGAGGGTAGAACCGTTTGCATTGATATAGGTTTCAGGTTTAAGTCTAGACACGTGATTGTGTTGTTAGCAGTTTGTTTTTCATTACATTATGATTCTTTTGAACTCGTCCAGCGAGTGTGTTCCTACATCGACGTGACAATAATTGAGTTTCATGATCCGTAGATGAAAGAAAAAGGATGCAATGTAGTGTATTCTAGTCTTTGTCTATCTGATAAAAAACAAGAATATTAATCTGTATTAGTAGCAAGATTTCAGTAGTCTTGCAGTGCATAGATATTACCACATGGTGGTGGTATGGTGAAGGGCACTTAACATTTATTTTGATGGCTGAATTGAATCTCTTGCTAAACCTGGATTATTATAATATAGCAATGCATTACTTACTGTAATAATTATGAAACAAATTTAGCTGTAATCCAACATATTTTAAATACAATTAAAATAAAATGTATGTTATTATGAAATATACGGTATGATAAACAGCCTCATCTAAGCATCATGTAATATAGTGGTAGTAAGATGAAGACAGAAACGTAACACAGATTCTACGTGAAACCCATAGCATGGAATATTTTCCTATCCCATTGTTAGTAAGGGAGGCATGTGGTGATTTATTCCTTCTTCCACCAATCCTGATGGAGATAGGCATGTCTAATGCTAACATCTGTCTGTTGTCCTCCTACCAGTATTAGGGTTCACAGACCAGCCGGACGACCTTAGGGGGTTCCCCGTCCACACGTGCATCTCCAAGGGCCCTAGAGGCTTTGGCTTCAACATCGTGGGAGGCAGCAGGTTCCAGGAGTTCCTCCAGGTCTACAGTGTGACACCGGGAGGGCCCTTAGCGCTCAAGACAGGTACACAGGGCACTGAGATACCCACACACACACACACACACACACACACACACAGGGGTGATGCAAGGGTGTCTGGGGGCCCAAGGCAAAGCGGTGAATGGGGGCCCTCTCCCAGCTCGTCGCCCCAGACACTTGCCTGACCGTATTCTGACGACTCTGCGCACACACATGCACATACACAAATATGCGCACAGATTAACCTTCATTGACACCAACAGCTATTATTCATTTCAAACCTGCATACTTTTAGTACATTTATAAATGTATTTCATTTGCACCTGCATTTTAAAATATTACAGGTCATAAAATGGTATTGGCCATTTAATGGTCATTTTAAACCATTAAATGCTTGTGTTACAGATGTGTAGTCAGTCACTCGTATATGATTTAATTTGTATTATCTGTCTGACTCTCTTGGCTTTCTCTCTCTGTCTCTCTCTCTCATACTATCTCTCTCTTCCATCTAGCTCACTTCTGGGATTACAGCAATTCTCTGAGCTTCTCTGAGTGTATATCCCAATCAATTCTTAATCCTAATGGCTAGCATGTCATAATCTAGCTACCATCACACATGCATATGTGTTGATTGATACGCATGCACACACGCACACACACATATACCCACACACATTCACATTGCTATCCCAGGAATTTGAATCACAGATTCCAGGGAGGGATATAGTTTGTATCTGTTAATTGGCTGGTTTAGAGGGATTAGTTGTGTGGATTAGTGTACACGTACACAGGGCAAAATACACAGTCACGGTTTCACTTACAAACTGAACATCCCTGCATGCTGTACTAGACACCATTTATCCAAGAGAAAACGGTAATTTTACACCCACACAGGTCTCATTTCACCGGGCGTGTACTGACTCTGTTTGAGTGACACTGCCTAACTTTCCTAGGCCCATTTTATTTCACCAGTCACAGTACGGCAGAACAACTGACCTCTGTATGTATGTGTCTATGTGTTCTGTGACGTAATAATCTGTACTGCACGCTACAGGGCGGTAGAACAGAAACACAGACATAAAAGAGAGAGCGTATCTTCTTCTCCTCCTGCCATTCCAGCGGACCTCCTTGTGTACATCGACGATGTCTGCGTGTTGGGAATGTCCCACAAGGAGGTGGTAGAGATGCTCAAGTCGGTTCCCATGGGCCACAGTGTGGACATCGAGGTGCGACGGGGGTACCCTATGCTGTACAACCCAGACGGCCGCCTCAAGCCCCTGCTGGCTCCAGACAGCAGCAACCCCATCGGCACCACCACCACCACCCAGTCCCAGCCGCTGCACCAACGCCTGTCCCGACGGGCCACGCCCCCCTTCCAGCACCTCCACTACAACGGGGTGGCGGGAGGCGAGGAGAGCTACATGCAGCCCGGTGTGGTGTTGGAGCTGGACACCAACGGCAACGCCAGCCCCGCCGGCTCCAGGCTGCCGCCGCCGCCGTACAGGCGCTCCAGCGTGAGCAGCTCCGCCCCGGTGCGCCCGCCGCGCTCGCTGAGGAGCTTAGCAAGGCTGCAGTGCCTGGACCCCACCATAGCCAGCCAGAGTGACAGCGAGGTGGTGTCTGCCATTGGCTCACACAGGTAATAATGTATTACACATGCTATAAACCCGCCCCGTTCAAGCAGCTTCACTTTAGGTTTAAAGGCTCTAGAGATTGTGGGTGATCCAGGGTGATCCATGAAGACCCAGGGTGACCCATGGAGACTCAGGGAGACCCATGGAGACTCAGGGTGACCCAGGGTGACCCAGGGAGACTCAGGGAGACTCAGGGAGACCCATGGAGACTCAGGGTGACCCATTAAGACCAATGGAGACTCAGAGAGACTCAGGGTGATCCATGGAGACCCATGGAGACCCATGGAGACCCATGGAGACTCAGGGAGATCCATGGAGACTCAGGGAGACTCAGGGTGGTCCATTAAGACCAATGGAGACCCAGGGTGACCCAGGGTAATCCATGAAGACCCAGGGTGACCCAGGGTGACCCATGGAGACTCAGGGAGACCCAGGGAGACTCAGGGGGACCTAAGGGGGAACCATGGAGACTCAGGAAAACCCAGGAAGACTTAAGAAGACAAAGAGCCACAGTCAATATGTCAGCCAAGCCAGTCAGATTGGAGGTGTTTGACTTTTACCCTATCACTGTGCTGACACAACATACGTACATTATAGTAGATTGACGTTATCTGACATGAGGGGACATATATTGGAAATATTATAAAATGTAGACTACTATGTAATGCTTTGAAATGCCAAATGATAAGTTGTAGTAGTACTAAATGATACAAAGCTACACTAGTGTGCATTGTAAGGCCAGTTGAGTTCACTGTTCTTTACACTTTATACTTTAAAGGGCATCTATGATCCATAACCACAACAACAACTCCCTCTCGACGCCCCCCTACCCGCTGCGCTACAAGTCGTCTGAGAGCGACCTGTCCACATGTACCCTGCCTGGCTCCCGGCTGCCCCTGCCCCAGACAGAAAGGAGACCCTCGTCCTCACCGGGGGGCCCCCGCGCCACACAGCCACACTTCCTGGGCCCACACACCTCCTACCTCAGACCCCATCCCAGCCCGGACAGCCCTCACCGCGGCAACGCCAGACCCACCAGCGCATCATCGTCAACAGGAGCGCTGAGTGTGGGTGGGTTGTTGTGGGGCGGAGGGGAGCTGGTGCCTGTTGCCCTGGGCCAGACGCAGGGGGGCGGGGCCATGGGCTTCAGCGTGAGCGCCGGGGGTACCAGCGGCAGGCTGGCTGTGATCAAGAGGGTCTGGGACCGCAAGCAGTGCAATGGCCTGCAGCCAGGGGATGCTGTTGTCAAGATCAATGGAGCTGATGTGCAGAGCCTCAGCTTGGACCAGGTGACATTATACAGAGGGAGTATATCACCTATTAACCAGGTGACGTACAGAGGGAGGATGTTATATACAGATGTGCCCGTCTCCCAGTCAGTTACAGTAACAATACTGCATTTATTGTACAGTACATAACATCCTTTTTCACAGTTCAGTACAGACTTCAGGGCCACATAATAGGAATAAGTCCTGGGTACAAAGACGATATTAATCAAAGACAAAACAAAACAAATAAATACATTCACAGCAGACTAGAGTAGGTGATGATGAGAGGCAGTATACAGGGAACATAGAATACGAAGAGGAGTTACAGTGGAAGTCGCCTTGCCCTTGACACACTGACTAATGGACTCCAATAAGAGCTGCTGCTAGTTACAGAGTGTCTCTCACCAGGTCCAGAGGATTCTCCAGGAGCACACCAGACAAGGGGAGGTGGTCTTGTTGGTTCACAGGGGTGGTAAGTGTGATTCACATTCTCTAAAACGGCAGTGACTCTGATGGATAGGCCAGTTTAATGGCCTGCAACCACAGCAGTTCAAGTTGGTTAATTTCTCATTGTCAGGCATGCACCACTTCTCCCACTCCCCCAACTCCACCCGGAGATCCACCCCGCCTCTCGCCCAGCCTCCCCCACCCCCCGGCGCCCTCGACAACCCTTCCCTGCCGCCGGAGGCCCTCCCTCTTCCTCGGCCCTCCCTGGGTACCCCTCCCCGGTCCCCGGTGGCAATGCGGTGCCCGCTGGTACAGAGCACCAGCTTCCTGGAGTCCATCCCCGTGACGCTCACCATGGAGCCCAAGGACTGGCTGAGCACGGGCCTGGAGGATGAGGGGGAAGGCAGTGCGGTTCGCGAGTCCCGCCAGGGCGGGGAACGGCCGCGGCTGCACCGGGGCTTTGACGTGGAGCTGAAGAGGAAGCCAGGCGAGGGCTTCGGATTCGTCATCGCCTCACAGGATGTGGAAACCGCTAAAGGTGAGCGTCAGACCGATAACATGGTGGGCCTACAGAAATGTTTTATAGATGCTGTTGAATGTTGTATTCTGTGTGGAGGCTTTATTCCACTTCCACCACTTTATACCAACTTATTTTGACTTCCGTGTAATATCATGCCATGTATTCATTAAATACAGAGACCAAATTTATCACTTGAATCTTCTGAAGCTCTAGTCTACAATCATGGAAGAATAACACCTCAAGAGCTGGTTGGCCCTGTAGTGATGTGCGGGCCGACCCGTAACCCGCGGGTTGGGCTGGTTCGGATAAGTTTATCAGAAAATATTGTGGGTGCGGGTGTGTCGGGTCAAACGGCGGCAAAGCAACGTTCCAACTAAGTAATAAATATCTAGATATCTGAGACTAAAAGGCTCTGATCCTGTCTCTCTGAAACGCACACAACACGCACTATGGCACAGACCATGCACTGAAGCAGCGGTGCAGATCCTCTCATGCCCTGGCTGTCAATACACCAATCTGCATTAGCCATACCGAACAATACAGTTTGATAGGCCTACCTAAACTTAGTTTAGTAGAATATATGCAGATACACTATTACCTGTAGGCTCTGCAATCATGTATTATGCTACATAGCCTATTGCTAACTGATAAACAAAACAGATAAATAGGTCTACAGTTTAGCCTAGGCTACTGTTAACTCACTTTGCTGTATCCAACTGGCCTTAGGCATATGGACTACGCCAGTGTATGTCCCTTTGAAACACGCATTAAATTAGATATGGGTATCGCCATTGAGCCTGTATAGCTTCAAGTTTGCGGTTTGCAGATCGGGTGAGTTTGTGAGGGTTCGGGTGTTTGATGAAAGCATATTGTTGCAGTCGGGGGGGTGTGGGTTAGCTCTCATAATGGGTCGGGCGGGTGCGGGTTGTAAAAATCCACGACCATGCGTATCACTATGGTCCTGTATACCTGTAGACCCCGCCAAAATAGTTTTGTTCAGTTTGACTTCTATACTTAGTATATAAGGATATATAGTATATAAGTACTATAAGGATGTAAACCATTATTCTTTCTGTCACAGTGATCAGACCATTTGGGATCCTGCCCAGTTAAAATAATTTAAATGGTGTTCTTGTGTGTGTATAGATAAGCCATTAGTTGATTGCAGATTATAAACTCATCCCCATGGCTGCATGCCACTTGATGAGCCTTCCACTGTGGAAAGCTTGTTTTCCCAGACGGGGGTTATCTTTGTTGTTGAAGAAATTCAGCTGTGGATATTTACAATATTTCTGTCTGCATATTATGCATATTTTGGTTCTTTTGGCCGCAATAAGCCAGGTGCCACATTGAATTTTGTGGTTCATTGGTGCATACAGTAGCAATTTCACCACCTCAGCCTGTGTTCCATGCATCCTTGGCGTATAGAGCTGTAGCTCTCTATATATCAAACATCAACAAGTAAATATCTAGAGAGCCTAAATCACACTGTGTGGACAAAATTTCTATTAATGTGTTGCCTTGCCCCTCGTATCGCATGGCTGGACATTTCAAGGTTTAATATGTATCCAGGCTGTTGCATTATTAGTCTCTCTCTCTCGCTCTCGCTCTCTTGCTCTCTCTCACACACACACACACACACAAGCGCACACAGGCAGTTCTGCAGTTAATGTCATTTTATTTGTATGCCTGAGTGCATTAAAGTGTGTGTGTGTGTGCACACGTGTCCTCAGAACGCATGCACGTGCGCGTTCATTGGGAGTGCGTGTTTGCGTGCTCTAGCGTGCGTGCAGTGTGCCTGCCCAATGTGTGCACTATTAAGATCGATAGTGGTGTCCTCCTCCCCTACCGTAAAGAGTCTTGGAGTCATCCTAGACAACCAACTATCGTGCGCACCAAACATCACCGCCACAGCTCGCGCCTGCAGATTCTCAATTTACAACATCAGAAGAATTAGGCCGTTCCTCACAAGGGAAGCGACACAACTCCTGGTCCAAACCCTAGTGATCTCC
>JAODUH010005784.1:17185-32340 GCA_027564835.1 Typhlichthys subterraneus | reverse complement strand
CAGCACCGGGGTTTGAACCCACAACCTTACGGCTGTAAGTCCAGCAACCAGCCCACTAGACCATCCTGCCCCCCTAACATGTGACTGCAATTTTGCTGCACGTGAAGCAAATGAGCGTATTTGGCCCGTTGAATGTGAAATTCACATGGAATTGCATGTGAAACCCATGCGATTCACATGGGAAACCCATGTGGCATCATGTGAGACTCATGCGAGTCTCCTCAGTGGGATGGCAGTAATGACTATACAAATCATTATCTCATAGTTATGTTCAGCATTCATGACGCAGCTCGCCATTCTACCTTGAGAAGGTTGTGGCTTGCTGTTCCAACACAGTTACCCTTACCTTGCCATGGTAGGCACTGCTATTCTTGGCCACAGCACACTGGCGGTCCACCAGGAAACAGTATCTACGGCGCTCCTCGGACAACGCCGTCTTGTATCCCTCGGCGATGAAGGTGTCTAGCTCGCTCTGTTTACAGCTTATGGTCTCCACGAACTGCGATAGAAAACAAAGTTTAAAGGTGACGATTTGGACCACTCACTTTAAAGCACCATACATTCACAAATCAAGTAAAAAAACATTAACAGAAGAAAAGCACGCCGCAGAGGGAGGAGTAGAGATGAGTGCTAGTCGTTGAGCATGCAGCAAGGAGTGTGCGCTGTCAGAGTTTCAACCCACAAGCTTCTTTAAAGTCTGGTTTCAACCCCAAGGGGAATTCCAGACACATCCTTTACAGTCTTACAGCAGCCGATCCATGCTACTGGAGCTCATCGCTCGCCCCTCTACCCAGTAAGCAGCTGTTCAGAACTCTACAATATCAGATTGTGTAACCTTTATTCACCAGGGAAAGGATCTAGCCACACACACACACACACACACACAGAAGACTGTTGACCGCTGCACAGCATCACTAAAGGCATTAGGGGTAAAGTGTACCTTTGTCTGTAATTGGTGAGAAAGAACAGACTGTGTTACTCCTAACACTACCCCGGCTAGATGTTCACATCCGAGCGGGTCTAGAGAAAAACAGCTACGACTGAAGATGCCGCAGAACTGCTCGCTACAACCTTACAAAACAACTCTAATAGACTGCACAGCATTTAACAAGTTGAACCGTTTGCATGAGAGGAAGAGAAAAGCAATCGAGCGAGGGAGGGAGAGGTTTCTGTTTGTGCCGAGCTCATTCCTGTGCTGGCGTCTTGTTTCTGTATGATCTGACTCAAACAGGGAAATGCCAGCATTTACTGAGCTTATTAAATGCATTCACACGCACGCACACTTCTGTGTAGAAAGGCAAAATGACATTTAGGACCGTGTCGTCATGTGTCCACTGTAGTAGTATTTCTACTTCATGCCCATATATTTTTTCTACATAAATACCAATTTATACATTTATTTATTTCAAATGTTTGCTGGGGAACATGGCCAACATGGTGACTGTTGTCATGTTCCCCATGTTGACAATTAAAGTGCACCACACACAAGTGAGACTAACTCACTATTGTACTGTTGTCTGCAGCCACTACGGGGGGTCGGTGCATGTTATTTGGCAACCAGCAGAGCACACTCCTTCCCCATTGCTGACTGTCACGAGGTCAGTACACTGATATTCCGGAGGAATCTCTTAAGTGGCTAAATGATAGTGAACACAAACACTCAGAGGAGGGCGCAGTGCATTAGTGCGTCGAGAGTTGGACCAATTCCACCTACGCCATTACACAACTCTGCCAAGCCAAGCTGTATAAACCAGAGAGAGAGAGAGAGAGAGAGAGAGAGAGAGAGAGAGAGAGAGAGAGAGAGAGAGAGAGATAAAGTATGTCAATCTCCCTCTGGAGAGTGTCTCGACCTTGTTCTGTACTCTTTGAACAACATAAGCTCAAATTAAGCGCATTCAAACCGCCTCAATTAGTTCCTCGTTTCTCTCAAGGCAAGGTGTGCAGTTCCGTGCACAAGTGTCAGGTAGAACAGGAAGGTTGTAAAGCAACATTGCGATAACCAAAGGAACTACTAGATGTCGCAGTTGAGGTTTTATCCATTTCTCACTCCCAAGTTAGAGACTTTGTTTAGGCACGAGCCATTCACTACACGCCACACTGCACAACAAGAAAAAAGGAGAGAGAGAGAGAGAGAGAGAGAAACAAGATACGTCTAGTGCACAGGCAGCAGTAGCTTGGACACTCTAGGCAAGGTTGTTTGTGAATAGGCCTTCGATCCAATTCAGGGAAGACGCATACCTCCAAAACTGAAGTATGGTTGTGTGTCCAGAGCCAGTGTTGACATGCCATCTGCCTGAGCGGTGGTTATCTAAGCTGTTCAACCCGTCTGTCCTCTCTTCTGAACACATCCTCTCGGCCTGATACTCACTGTTTCACAAGGTCACTGCATAAGCCAAGGCGATGGCAAGGTTTCAGGGCAAGCCCAGGCACTCAGCGGGCTACTGCTCTACCTGAGCCAGTTTCTTTTTGATTACAATTACAGAAGCATGCTTAACATGCAATATTTAGACCACTATTTGATATACTAAATAATAAAGCGCATTTCTTAGTTCTCTAATGTAGGAGTTCAATATTGGCATGTTGAGTTCCTGGTTAGGCACTGTACATTCTCCAACTAACCTCAGTGATCAATAACATTGCAGCATCCAGTATGATGTGATATGATATGTTGCTTGCAGATGCAGACTCAATGCTGGTAACACTAAGTTTAATAGCACGTTTGCCTCCAAGCATATTTACTTGCATGCGTACGGTGGAATCACCCATGGGGGCTGGAGCTTTTCGGACCACAACACTCCACCGAATATAATAACCGTAGTACTACAGTTTAGGGTTGTCCCTTGATGCACCGCAATCAAAAGTGCACGCCTTAATTAAAAGAGATGGGAGTGGAAAGCAGGGCTCGTGCTCCTTAAATGAGACACCTGAGGGGTCGTAACAACAGAGGCGATTGTATTGCAGTTTCTTCCTGCAGGTATTCTCCAACCAACGTAACCCTGCCTAGTGAGGAGAGCTGCTTGGATTCGAACATCAGCGCTCTCTGCATTCAGATGGCTTCATCAGACGAGTTCAGCCCACGGCACGACATCCGCTGCACATTCAGCCGAGCACCTTTTCCCCATTCGTCCGATGTCTCCACATTCCTAATAATGACTTCCATCGACACTCATACATGCATTCAGATTTTCCATACGCCGTGCTTCGCCTTACCCCCCCCCCCCACACTCCCCCATCCCCCGCTTCCTCAAACGCCCTATACAATCCTGCAGAAATTAATAAAAACGCAGCTTATCGCTTTATATTCATGCGGAAGCCGGTGTCTGATATTCGTCTGTGGCTGCTTGCTCTCTCCTTATCTCTCCCTCAGTCCAGCACTGAGGAGTTCATCTAGACAACCCTCTCCTTCCCCCCTTAAAGTACCTTTGTCCCCTACACAGAACTACATAATGAGCTAATTAGCATTTTGTCTGGAACCTTACCCACTGATGGGATCA
Source organism: Typhlichthys subterraneus (assembly GCA_027564835.1). Lineage (NCBI taxonomy): Eukaryota > Metazoa > Chordata > Actinopteri > Percopsiformes > Amblyopsidae > Typhlichthys > Typhlichthys subterraneus. Next base: position 28,846 of record JAODUH010005784.1, on the reverse strand, counting down.
CACACAAAGAGGGTCTGGATACTGGAGAGGACAAACGACGAGAGATATATATGACGAGAGAGACTTCAATAGCCTTCACTCTTAACGATAAAGCAGTATGCACACTGCTACTTGTTTTGGGTCACTGGCTAGCAATATGAAACATGGGTTAGCAGGATAGTGTGAAGGCCCCCGTCCATATTCAGTGTGTTGTACACCCCAAGGGACCTCGCTCGCTCGCTCTCCCACCCACAGCCAGGATATGATAAGTGAACGAGCTGAAAACATTAAGAAAAATATAGAACTGCTCCTAATGTGCTACAAGTCTGGTGAGCTAGATGTTTTGTATATAAGGGTAAGTATACACATACATCTGCAAACATGTGGTATTGTACTGTGTGTGCACCAGCCTACCGCATGTCGGAATGAAAACAAACACGCTACCTAAACTGCTCCAGTGCCGAACAACACATACAGCAGTGCTGCAGACAAAAAATAATTGTCAAAATCATTCAAAAACAAGCACAAAAACCAGCACGCACGCACACACACACACCGTAAATGCAAAATTGATACTGGATGTTATATTATTTCACAGCCATTTTAGTGTTTGCAAAATGTTGACAAGGGGGAACATATCTGGTGGGAATTTGTCAAGCCTTCTATGACCAAGAGAGCTCAGTGTCAGTCTGTAATAGATGTACAGACGTATTCACTTGAGCGCCTCTCGCAGCAAGACAGCTGGAGTTGTTGCTAAAAACCTAGTGGCACAAAACAGTTACACCACACACACACACGAGCACACAAGCATTCAGAACCCTGCCAGGAATTGTTTCCCTATAAAAGAAATTCAGAGCAAGGGTCAGGTTTATTTATTTTCCCCTCCAGGGAATTCTGGGAAAACCCTGGCTCCATACACAGAATTGAGTGCACAGACCCCAGTCACTGTCAGCCATGCCCCACTTCAAGGCCTGCTTGAGTACCCTGCAAGCCATGACTTGTTAGTGTAACTGCTCTGCAAGCCTTCCAGCCCTTCAGCATTCCAATGCCCCATGCATTTAGCCCCAGAAAGACAGTTACTACAGTACATAGGCCTGCAGATGTTACCCAAATAAAATACAATAATATTAGATATTTTATTTCAGATTAAACTGGTCCTGGATTTGTTTGTTTTAGCTTTATTTTTTTGGACACACAATAATGACCAAATGCTACTGTATAACTTAACCACATAAATAAAAACAATAGCATCACGGCGAAAGTGCGATAAAACAGTAGGAGGTACCCACTGTTATTTATGTGTATACATCTATGTGTGTGTTTGGCTGGGATGGACAGCTGATGCAAAAACCTTTGCGGTTTGTCTTCCCACTGAGAGCACATTGTCACCGCCTCCACCTCCATTGTGTAGAAGACAATTCAATTCTACTTTATGAAGGATAAGTTCAATATTTAACAGCCAGACATTTTCAAACTCACCAAACACAAAAATCATTTGAGAGGGCAAACTTGAGTAACTTGAGAATACATTCTACCACACATTATAATACTGGCAGGTTATTATATCAGCCTAGCATGGCCCATTATTGTATTGCTTAAAACAAAAAAGCTAGGCCTACATATTGCAACTGTATAGGCATATCGGTAAAAGGACTTTCAATGATAATCAAATGGGAAGGAGAATATTTTAAACCAAGAAATAATGTCTGCCATGCTAATACATTCCAAAAAATATATAAAATAATACTTATATAGACACCTATACACCTATAGGCCTATTAATTTTTCTAAAGGCCTAATCTAAGTACTGTGATGAGGAAACAAAATGACAGACTATAGGCAGTTGCACTGACCTCATTGGTTACTCCCACCTGTAGCATGCAGCTATAGTGACTCACCTGCATTTCCTTCTCTCCGTACTTGGAGGGATTCTTGCTGCCTTGACTCTTCCGGCGTAGTTTCTTCAGCTCGGCCTGACACTTCTCCAGACTCTCACCTTTGCTCTTGTGCTCCATCTGGTATTTCTTAAGTGCAGCCTGTGTGGGGGCGATAGAGAGCACAAAGCACATAATGAGAAGTAGAGGAAGAGATGTTTGCAATTTGTGTATGCACACACTAGTCTCAGCCTCTTGCGTCCATTAGCAATATACTGTACAGTACGTCACATAAGCAGCTCTGTGCTGATACATATACAGAACACTTGTAAGCTCAGCTGACTTTCAGGAAGTGAGGAAGTCTATTTTCATTGGCAATTATAAAATCCTTCAGTCATCAAGTTAACATTTAACAAATTGCGAGCTTTACAATTGATACATGTTCTAATCGATAATTTATTTACAACCCCCATATGATTACAAAAGGTTAAATAATACAGCAGAAATAAAGACTAAATTCCTCAGTGTTCTTTTATACACAATGTAGACCAGGCAAATGTGTATAACATGACAACAGATTCCTGTGGTGCAAGTGTCCTCTTATTCTTGCAGTGGACCAAAGATGTGCTACTGTTCTATGCCATCAAACATCAATAAACCTCTCATTTATTTAGAAACTATCGGACAGCCTTTAACCAATCGGTGGTGTTACCGTTTGCTTTATATACGTCTACCACCATTTTGACACACACGTTTGACTTCAACGTCATCGCACAGGCGGGCAGAGCCAGGCTACAATTTAGTGCCCCACATATGGTAAAGAAATACCCACAATTATTGAAATCTTGATAGAATGCAGTAGATTCTTGTGATATGGATACATGTGATGTTAGGTTAACAGAACAGACTTAGTATCCATCTCACTGATACATAATCAGCAAACTAAAAGCCTGTCAACTGTTTTGCCAGTGCCCATAACCATGGCTGTCAATCATGGGTTTATTTTGAAGACAGGTCATTAGAGTGTGATTAATTGTGATTACAAAACTGCCTGGAATGCAATTCAGATGAACCTTTGCACAATGAGTAATTTAAACTTTAAAATATGGCATGCGCCTTCATTGGCAAGTGACATCCCGATATATCTGTCATAATAAAAAATATAGCAAATATACTGTAGGAGTAGGCCTATAGCTTAATCATAATGCACCCACAAAGTAGAAGTCATTGCTACTCTTTAAATTTCTTTAAAAAGATTCTTTAACCCTCGCGCTGTACTATGCGTCAAAATGACCCGGTGCACTTATCAGTAGAGGGCAGAAACCACAACACGGACAAATGACATTCCGCGGTTTGCTCCCTCTGCTGCTAGTCTGCTGAAATGCCTTAGGACAGCGCGAGGGTTAAAAGATGAATTAAAGAGGTGCTAATAGGGACCAGAGGCAATAGCAGTGCATGAAGAGCATTATGCATGTAAGATGCCTAATTAACTAAATAAATGGCAGACAAATTTGTGATTGCTAATCAAATGCATGATTATGTATATCAGCCAAGCTGAACTTTGCCAGACTAACATGGAATTGTAATGTGCGGCAGATTTCACAATTCTGGGTGGAAAAGGTCAAGGAACTCTAGGACAAAGCCTGTGCTGAGGGGGTGCTTGCTATAGCGCCACCATAAGGCCAATGTGCATTACTGTATATTGTAACTGTGTCAACTATGCAAAATGTAATCCATTCCAAACAATATGATTTTCCATTAGCCTTGACACACACACACACACACACACAGTGTGATACAATTACCCCCTAATTCACAAATCCCTTTAACAAATTGTTTTGAGTTGATTTTTGTGAAAAGTAAATGAAATATTTTAACAATCTATTACAATTTACATGGTACACAAAATGCCACAATTACAGATTCTGTCAAACTGACATTCCTTTTAGATTTGATTACATTTACAGTTGATTCATGCATTCCATACCCTCGAGTTAAGGTAGTAAGACATATTTATAACATCATACAGCTGAATAATGGTCTGCTGATCCAAGTCTTTTTTCCAATCCTTATTTGGTACTGTACACGCGCGCGCGTGTGTGTGTGTGTGTGTGTGGCCAAAGAGAGGCGCTTCTTTTAGCGGTAGGTTGCCCATATGACTTGTGCAGGGCCAGACAGTACATAGACCAGGTACAGTACAGACCAGGTATTTACACCCAAGATGTAGTTCCAGCCATTAGCCACACACATTCAAAACCTATAGGTTACCAGTAGTACTGTGAGATTGCAGGTATGCCCAAGAGAAGAGCTGAGCAAATATTGTTACTATAAGGTTACTTAAGTGTTTCTACATGACTTTCTGCCTTACGCTGACCTTACACAGACTTTGAAAAGACTCTAGAAAGACTTCTAAAAGACAAAAGTACACACCCTATCACACTGACCATACACTAGATGACTAAAAGACTCAAATCTGACAGTCTCACATCTACGACAATGTGTCATAGTCAGTTTTTATACAGTAGCGTCCATAGGCTTCACTGCATCTCAAAGGAATCAGAAAGTCCAAAAATAAGTAAAGACAATTATATAATCTATATGTTGAGCTGGTTTGGAAACATCCCTTTCATAGGCTAACTTGTGTCCTGTTCTTGCATTTTTGGCTTTAAATAAAAAGCTGGTACATGCAGTTGTTGAATAAGGTTGTTGTGTAGGCTATTTTCTATGCTGGTTAAGTGTTTTGTCACTCAATCATATTATGATTACCGTCTCTTTAAAAAACAACGGCTTCGCACTTTGTATTTTTTATTTTTGCCGTCCCTTTGATGTGGGTAGAGCGGCGCGGTGTTAGCAAAGGCCACAATATTTTTTGTATGACGGAATTGGGGACGAAAATCTTGACTTTTGTGAAGGACGCATTTGGAACCAATTATGATTGGCTTGTGTGTCTTTGTCTGCAACATTCATTTATCCTTTACGTGGAGTCCAGTGGAGGTGTTATCCCATAGGCCTAACATACTGCAGCACTTTTCAAAACAAGCAGACCCCTCCTCTCCCCGTTCCTTTGACATTGTCCACCATTTGCATGATTCAAGGCTAGACGTATATCGATAAGTTAATATTACAGGTTTGCTTTTGCCTTAACATCAAGACGAGAGAAGGACCGACTTAAGACCGCTCTGACCTCACACCAAACAATCGAGATGACGGGAGCACGCTACGACTCTACGGTGACTCTCGTGATTTTACTCATTGGAAATGTGTCTGCGATAGTGCAATAGCTTGAATGTTGTTAGGTGTAAGGCTGGCATTAAGCTCACCAGCTTCTCAGACCAGAAAGGCTCCAAGAGCTGCAGGTACGTGCACGCACTCGCACCTTTTTATATTGTGCTACATTTGTACATATCGGCACATTGTGAAGTCCTCTTAATGTAATTGGTGATTTCAAATTAGTCATTTTGTGTGTTTGTACACATGTAAGGGGCCATCATTTCAGTGTCAAAATCCCACTACTGTCTGTATAGGGAAGTAAACTTAACAGGTTCCCAATGTATTCGGTCCTTCCAACCATTCCAATACAATAAAGCCAAGTGTGTCCCATCCCCATAACCGATGCACAACACTGCTGCTCTACGCTCAAGCTGCAGCCCACTCATTCTAAAGATACCACACACAGAACTGCTCCACGGCATTTCAACAGTCTATCTTCACCTACCTCTCACACACACACACAGAACACGGTAAACATTCTGTTTCCATAGTCGAGTTACTGATTCCTGAACAAGGGGAGACACATTGTTAACTTAAGAAGCAATGCAATGTACTTCCCTCATGAGTGGTTTCACTACTGCATGCGTTAGTCACCTCCAAGGCCTATGGGTGTTGCCTAGCGCAGTTAACCTGGTCATATCTAGCTACTACCTTGTGGAGCGGAGCGGTTGTGGGCAGGCTTGTGCGGGTGAACTAATCAGATACTCACAGTCAAGTAACGAGCGTCTAGCTCCACCTTCTTCTCCAACTCAGACAGAAGCTCGTTGTGGAAGGACTTCAGCTGGAGGAGCAAAACAATCTTGTCAACAACGCTTATGGGTGTATACTGCCAAACACAGGCTTCTGGGTACAGCATGCATCAAAGTACAACGCAAGTAGGCTCACACACATACATTGCTGGTAGATTTAACTCAACTTTATTGAGCCTTATTCAGTAACTTAATCAGATTCAGATAACTTAATCAGTATCAACACTACTAGATAGCATCAAACCCACAACCATATTGACTGGGACCATGCTAACCACTAAACAACAATGTCCATTTATTTTGTTATTTTAAAAGTACCCACCATTTCCTCTAACTGCACCTGGATCTGTCTGTGAACCTCAGCCATCTGGAATAGCACATCCCCTACAAGAAGAAAATAAACAAGGAGAAGATCAGTTAACATGGGCAGCCAATCCACACTGTATATAGACAGACATGAAATCAAAAGGCTTAACGTGCACACAGAGTCCATGCAGCAACACACTGAATGACAAATGGTGGCTGACTGGGACGTGGGGGGAAAGTGGTCCTGTTCAGATCACGAAACACACAGAACAGTAGACAGCAGGTACTGACAACCACACAGAAACCAACAGAAAGAAAATAAGTTAACACAAATAAATAAATAAAGCCTGTCAGGAGAAATAAAAATGGGCATAAAGTACAAGTGATTACGGCATAAATTAAAATCTAGTTACATAAGAGCTGAGCTTTTATAGAGATCTGTGATTGCCTTGCCCGGTTAGACAAACGGGCGCAATTGTGCTCAGAACAAAAACCAAAGGCGACCATACAGTATAGCCCGACAAAAAAAAAAAAAAAATGTATATATATATAATTTTTTTCTCCATTGTATTATATCTAAATGTTCTACAGTTTTATTTTTGATAAATATTAGGGGGCGTCTGACCTCAGTGACCGTTTACAAGACGGTGCCTCATATCGTGTCGTAGGAAAACAATGATTTGTCAATGATTTGCACATATTTCTTATTTTATTAAGACAAAGTGAAGACAAAATGAGATCATAATATTATATATATATATATATAAATAAATAAAAGACAAGTCATGCAGCCAATAAAGGTGTCTTATTTGCATATACCTACATGCTGCCACGTCTGAATATGCAGTGCATTGCAAAGGAAAGGGACAAAGAACTAGATTGAGCCGAAGACAAATACATACACAGAGCTGGTGAAAAGACAGGACGAGACCTACAGAGAAACGAGAGACACAGACGAATGAGGTCTGATGCACACTGCAGACAGCTGAACTTATGAGGACGTCAGGTGATGCATTGCAGTGTTTGACAAAGTCAATGAGTGAACACAATCAAATGGGGTTTCAATATAGTTTTCTAAAGATCTGAAAGGAGTACAGTCCTGCCACACTACAGTAATATGCCACGTCAACATATTATTCTGCCATGCATATAGGTGATGTCCTACATCATATTTTATGATATCTGGGGTTATGGAAATGTCCCTATTAGAAATTAGTTATATTCATCCCAGTAGGCAATAAGAGAATACTGTATTGATCCCAGCAGGGAACCTGCAGGTGTTAAAGAAGCATACAATAACACAATGATACTAACTGTTACACAACACTGACAGGATTGGGACAGCTTTTCTTTCAAAAGAGAGCAACAATAGCGAAAATGCCATCCCAGACGATTGATGAGAGACATACTGAGTGAGTATAGTCCATAGTAAACAAGACAAGTCAAATCAGCATAGGCATTCACTGTCCACGCCAGGTCAACACATTGAGCCCAGGAAAATACCAGGCTTCTCTATGATCCTGTGCTCTTTAATAGTGTGGACAAATACAAAGAAGCATAAATTATAACCTGTAACATCGCCAGACCATAATTATTATTCCGTCCCATGATAAAGGCACAGAGCACTCATGCATTTACAGTACACAGAGCGAGATATGCGAGTGTGTGTGTGTGCGTGTGTGAGTGTGAGAGAGCGGGGGGGGTGGGCTGGGATGGGCGTGCTCATCCAGCTGATCTCATGTCAATCTCAGGACAGCGCAGCAGACAATAGCATCTTGTCAGCAGGCCCACTAAGCCGATTACAGATACTCATCCCTGACCACGGCTCCTCAAGCTTAGGAACTGCGTGTGCAGTATGTTAGCATGCCTGCATCCGCTAACAAACAAGAAACCATCACAATGTTACGAGCACACACGCTTGGCGTGCGCCTCTTTTCTCCTCCCTCACTGAATTTGAACTTCCAGAGCAGTGTGTTCAAAAAGCGACAGGCAAATGTATTCAATATTAAGATTTAGTTATTTGCCGTTTCAATTCAGAAGAGACTGCAATACCGAAGAATAGAGGACGACAACAGTATTCCAAAGTGCCAACACTTAGGAAATGCAAATAGTTGCCATGGCAACTGATATCATGCCGCACAATAACAGAAAATTGTGCTGCTACCATAAAGGGGCTGATACAACAGTAAAGTAAATGCGATCAAAAATCAATAAGCGACGTAATGTGGGACTGTTGTGGCAACACTGTTGCTTAGGGTGGCAAACACTGACAGACAAGCACAAACCTGAGTAATTGCAGTCAACAGTGGTGTCTACATACCAGCTCAAAGCACCACAGGCGGGGCGAGAGGTGTGGCCCGGATGACAAACACAGGATCTCTCTCTCTCTCTCTCACACACACACACACACACACACACGTTTGTTGCCTAGCAAAAAGTGTGCATGTCTGTCTACTAGGAGGCAGAGCTGTGCAGGGAGTCCCCACACAACTATCACATACAGTACATGGAGTGTCTGGGGGGGGTCACATACATTCTGCACATGACGCTAATATCTTATTTACATGTATTGCATATTATTTCACCTACTGTATGAAAATGGAAGTAAAAACTGCATTTCTGCTCTGGTATTATTTAGAATGATTCAACAGGGTGGTTATGAAAGTCTTAAGAAACTGCAATAAAACTACAACACATTTATCTTACGCCTAACTCCAAACTTAAACACACACACACACAGGGTATTACTGTATCAACGTTTCCAACCCCTAACCTCTGTCCACGACGTCCCAGCGGAAAAACAATGGCGCTCTTTGTGAGGCCAGCTCAGGTTGATCCGCACCTGCGGGCTGCATTTCAAGCAGGCACATGCCCGCTAGCTGCAGACACTGAGTCAGGGAAGTGAAACATGGACGCACGGCCTTTACTTCATGTGAACAGACTGTTCTCCACACCCCCTTCTATCACATCAGCTTATGTAGACGTATCCGCTGTGTGTAGTTGTGAAATCATAACCCACACTGGTACAATAAGGGAGAGAAAAGCAATGCAGGCTTTACCGTGATAGATGTGGATAAAGAAGATGAAAACTTAACAAACAAAAAAGCCGCATTTCTGTTGAGAATTTGAGAGGGACAGAGAGAGAGAGAGAGACGATAAATGGAGAGAGCGGAGGTGGATGGAGAGACAGTGAATCACCGGTGAAGGTCAAAGCAGATTCACTGGGGGTTTCCATGGAACCGGAACAATGCTAGGGTCGTTACTAAGGAAGTTGCGAGGCTAAGAGCAGCTGTTGAAAAGCAGAGTCACACCGTTTATAGAGCTCCTCCCTCACGAGAAGCCATAATTAGATTTGTTGTCCTACAGTGGTCAGTAGAGTGTTTAACCTGGGCACATGTGTGTGTGTGGGTTTGAGGGGAAGGGGGGCATCTTTCCTCTCAGGGGAAACAAGCACTGATAATGGCATGGTGAATAACATTTCACAGGCAGATAATAGCAAAGACACTGGGTGGGTATAGGTGTGTGTAACTATGTGACGTTCACAAGGACTGTAACAACTACACAGTGGCAGCCATTGGTGTACTAAGTGGAGCATCAAAGGGCCTTCACAAAAAGTGTCCATGTTCTCCATACACATACACACACACTTTGCAGATACCGTACAGTCTGTAAAAACGGTCTAAGAACATTTCAATAGTCTTCTAGATTCTAGAATAACTATTATCAATCTCACATAAAGTAGCATGCCTTTGTTTTGCATATGATAGTAAACGACTATGTGAACATGCATGAGGACTGAATCTAAATTAAAATAAGTTAGCTAGCTACACATCTGTTTTATATTTTCTCTCATTAATGTTTATCAAATCAAACTGAGGCCACATAAACACTGCCACAGAGGTCAACTCGCCACAAAAAATAAATATATTCATACAGTATAATAGAAAAGTAATGCAATTCAGTATTAGACTGCATACATACATTTAAAATCAATGAGTGAAGAAAGTGTGTTTGTTTACTTTAAATATATAGTTTCTGAAGAAGAGAGTAGACCTACAGTTCTGTAAATGACAAAATAATGTGTGTGTAATGAGTTTTTTCTATACAGTACTATATTGTTACACAAACATTTCTTATAGTGAATAGACTGAGATATTTTGCTAGCATACCGTTCTCTGCGCTTGAAAAAAATAATCTGATACTTCTACACAGCCCTGGCTCCGTATATACAACATAAACAACGCTCTTGTATCAACAAAGCTGTAACACTACGCTTTGCTACACAATGCATTTCGACGTGTGAGACGCCGCCGCAGAGGAGCGCGGAGCGATACTGTTTTGATTTGGCTCTAAGTTAGCAAGAATTACCACACCATGACCATACCTTTAATTAAGGCACACATGGATCTCTACATAATAGTCATCTCTATTATGTTCCAAGGACAGGTCTACTTTAGATGTGTCAAATCATGCCACATTCAGGAGAATTTTGAAAACTTTGTTCAAAGTGCTTCATGGGTGTTCTTTCAAGCCAGAGGCCTAGAGGTGAGTGAGGGGAAGTCTAAAAAGCTCTCAATATTGTATAGCATGATTATCAGCACTGTTGCCAAAGCATTTAAGAAGCAGAATTGTAAATATATAAATATCTAATTACAAGACCTTTGACTGCCCTGACAGAGAGAAAAGCAAAGTGAATACAGAGATAATGATAGAGGCGTGAAAAGATGGCAAAATTGAGACCAAGAACACAGTGGCAAACTATTTTGTACGAGCATGTGCGTGTGCAGGTGTTTTTAGTTTCCCCTACGACCATTCAGTAGAGAGAAGAAAAAAAAGAGAAGACATTTGTTAGCATTGCCCGTGTTATGGGCTTCTCTATTTGAAGCACATAGCATGATGGGAAATGGCAGTACAGAAGCTACAGAATATCTCATGCGTGTGTGAGCAAGCGAGTGAGAGAGGTGTTGATGTTCCTTAGCAAAGCACAGCACAAGAGACGCAAATAACAAATATCCACTCCAAAAAAATAAAATAAAAACTCACCCACTCTCACGCCGAGACACCTGGCCCACACACATGCCCACGTGCACAACTACACACACACACACACACACACACTCAAGGATAACGTGAGAGAAAGATAAAGGACGTTTTCTAGCAGTGTCCATCTTCAGCGCACTTCACACACAGGAAACCAACGAAGGGCAACGTGTGGGACAAATATCGGGAGGATAGGCGTGAGGATCCCGTGGGCCGACGCACCGCCGTCACCGAGCAGCGGCCGCCTCAGAAGTGGAGCGAGGAAGCGAGGGCGTGTGTGTGTGGGTCACCCCAGGGAGGATGAGAAAAGAGCTCTCCTGCTCTCATTTAAACAGGGCCAGGTGTTAGTGGAGAGAGAGAGAGAGAGAGAGAGAGAGGTAGGCCAGAGCTAGGGGTTAAGGAGGGGGGGGGGGGGGGGGGGGGGGGGTGAAAAAATTGTACCA